>CABFWO010001899.1:0-13007 GCA_902155825.1 Timema genevievae
TTACTTCTACATTTTTCATAAGTAATTGAGCTAGCAGTTAATAATAAACAAAAAGTATTCTTCATTCAATTCAAACTATTTACAATATTTTTTATTTACAACAACATGTGTTTAAGCTCATATAATCAGCACAGACTATTGAATAAGATTATCTATATAAGTTAATCTTTAATAAAAAGAATATTAAATTATAATAAATATTTACAGAAAATTTTTTTTGTTAACTATTTAATAGAATTAGCAAATTATAAACGGGACAATAATTCAAGACACATTAGTAATAGCAAGATGTTTGCTATAGAGCTATTGTATCACATCTGAAACAGGTATAGAATACGATATGACACCATCAACTTCTCAGTTATGACTGGGCGGAAATGGGTGGGTTGGGAGAGGGGGCGCCAATGTTACTGTTTGCCCCGGGCGCCAATTACTCTAGCTACGGCTCTGTCTTGTGCAATAACATGTGCCTGGTGATTAAAAGTATTTTTTTGAAAAAAAATAGTAAAGTATTATATTCCACTTGACTGAAGACACATTTACATTAAAGGATATGCAATTCAGTTTTAGAGGTAATATTCTGTAATAAGAATAAAACATTTGATATACTAAAATATGCAGCTAACGCCCTTGTTGTCTACATTTCACCAAAACTACAATAATATATTTAAAATTGGTTACTAACTCACATAATGGTTTCGTTAACATTAATATATTTAAAAATCGATAACTAAAATTAAAAAAGCTAGTTTCAAACTTAATTACATTCGTTTGAATGACAAACTTTGTGTAGTAATTTCACATTAAATTATCATCTAGGTTATAGGCTTGTATGAAGTATTACTTTATTATAATATATTTAAAGTTGGCTCAAAACTTATATATTGCTTTCAGAAACCCTATTACATTTTATGTTCAACACTATAATGAAATAAGCTCTCTAAAACCTGATTACATTTGTTCGAATGATAAACTTTGTGTGGAACAGTTACGTTCGAACGATCGTTTAGCTTAAATGTTTGAAGGAAGGATTAATATTTTAGCCTAAATCGACTATTTAAATTAAAAAAAACTCATATGTGTTGAGCTTAGTTATGCTCTTCAAACCTTTTATTGACGTATTTTTTTGTTTAACTAATAGTACATTAATATATCTCATATATTCATAAAAATTATCAAACGATGTTGTCTTTTATGTGTGTAAGAGAGGAAGAAATACCCGAAAGTTTCCTACTTTCTTAAACAATGGTGCACAGACGACAGCTTGAAAATTCTAGCCGTAGATATCCATCTAGTTATATTATAAATATCAAAGGGTCAAGGTGAATCTACACGTACGCTGAAATTTGAAATAAGTAGAGTAAGTCAGCAGCGCTTAGTGGTGTAGCTATTCATACGCCCGTGGAAAATTGGGAATGTCTGTTTACCCATGATGTATTGAAACGTTAAATATAAAAAAGAAAATATTAACAAATAGTGCAAATTACTATATTTAAAATAAAGGGAAATGTTTTACTTACTGCCCAGGTTTAATTTTTTCATTGATTAAACTCATGGCTTCCAATATACTATAGTTTTCCATAATCACTTTTGAGATATGCCATCTTGAGAATGTGTTGTGTTTATAAATAACATATCATTGAAAGTGTGTGCATGCACTGATAGGGTGTTCTGTGGAAGCCCTGGAAAAGTTGAAATTATCTCTACTCGGGCAGTGTTAACTATGCTGGCCAAGCGGATTTCTTGTGATTGGATTAGAGCTGTCATATGACCAAATTTCAGCACTGCACGCGTTTTACAGAGAAAGTGTGCCACAATAAAACACAGGCGTAAAAGTACGCAACAGTCCAATAATAATAACCTTCAGCTAAGTTTATTACTTTACATATTGTAACGCTCCTCTTTTGAATATTAAGATGTCTCCAAAAATAAAGCTTATCTTAATGTTTTGGGTATATCTATTAACTCTTATATTTACACTTTCACTAGCGCTCCAGTGTGTAGCATCTTGAATGTTGGTACTTTTTCTTTTCTTTGGAATATTTTGTTTTGCGTAGCTTCTGGTATATGCATTGATCTCTATAATATAACTGAATGGACATCTGTGGCTGAAATATTCGAGCTGTTGTCTGCATACCATTGTCTAAGAGAGAAGGAAACTTTCGGGTATCTCTTTCTCTCTTACACCCATACAAGGCAAGGTGGCATTTTGATATCATTAATCTATTGAAATGAGATAAATCAATGTGCGATTGGTTAAATAAAAAAAGTTAGAAAATAGCTTTGAAGAACATAACAAAGTTCGAAAGTGGTTAGTTTTTTCTTTAAATAAGTTGATGTTTCCTAATATATATGATGATTTTTGAAGGAAGCTCGCTTGTAAGACTTTATCTCGTACCAGAATCTTACCCTATAGTTGAGTTTAGGTAAGATAAAACACGTTACAGAAATTTCTACTTCCGTTTTAAATGGCCGTTGATTCTACCAAAATATTATAAATAGGATAGTATTCTGATACGAAATAAAGCCTTACAGATTGGGATTATTACTAAAATCAGGGTTTAGTAGATACGGTACTTTCCACAAGCCTATAAACTAAATTATCATTTGAACATAAGACTTCTACACAAAGTGTGTCATTCAAACAAATGTAATACAGTTTTTAGCTAACTTATTTCATTATAGTTATTTAACTTTCAACAAAATTTTGTTTCTTAAAGCAATATACAAGATATGAGCCAACTTTTTAAAAAAAATTGTAATATAACTATACTTTCTACAAGCCTATAACCTAAGCGATAGTTTGAATGTATGGCAACTATACAAAGTTTCTCATTAAAACAAATGTAATCAAGTTTTAAGATACCTTATTCATTATAATTATCAAACTTTCAATATAATATAGTTTATGAAACCAATATACAAGCTAATAAACAACTTTAAATATAAGTGTAGTCTTGAGAGAGTGTAAACAACATAGATGATAACTACATATTTAAATATGTTAAAAGATTTTATTTGTATTGGTACAGTATTACCTGTAAAACTGAATTGTATATCCTTTAATGGAAATGTTTCTTCAGGAAAGCGTGGTATAATACTTCACTATTTTCAAACAATAACACTTTTATTTATCATAAACATGTGTTCGCATAAGGACATTGAAAGAAACAGTTAAATCTGTCCCTCCACGTCACGCTTTTGTCCTTGGCAATGTGTATGTGTATGTCCATCCAGTTATATTATAGAGATCAATGGGTATATGATATAAAATGCACACTTAGAGTAAAAACAGAAAAAAAATGCCTCAAAAAAGCCAAAAAATAGCATAAACTGTAAAAAAACCCTAAAAATACAAAAATATGCACAATAAAAGTATTGTTTTCGAGAGCAGAGTGTCATAAAATGTGTGTATGTATAAGCTAGCATTGTGATTGAATTCACAGAAAAAAAAATGCAATGTCATCAACTTCTGGGCCCTGCTTATGACTACACACTTGTCACAGAAAAAAAGATGCAATGTCATAAACTTCTGGGCCCTGCTTATGACACTTGTTAGAATTATGCAATAAAATTATAATGGTCAAATGACCTTAAAGGAAACAGTGTGTTTGGACATTACTTGTCAAAGGTTTCTGCCAATAAGAAATCTTTAGGAGGGCATGTGAAACATGCAACATGATTCTCTTAACTAATAGGGTTGAGGAGCAACAGATAGGAAGGGTTTTGAGGGAATGAAAAGATGGTAAAGAATTATAGGATACACATATATAAACATGCTAAAGGACAAAAATAAAGACACCCATTGTTTTTTAAAGTTTTTGTTCAATATCATGAATGTTAATATTTGAAAACTAACTCGATTCTTGAGCTTGGTTGAACAGTTCTTGTCTTCGTCGTCGCAATTCTCCTTCCAGACACCTGTGCCTGTCCTCATGTATCTTCCTGCGTTTGGCTGTCTCCGGGGAATCTGGAGTGACTAGGGCTTGTGTTATTTGGTAGTACACTATCGAAGAATCCTGTTCTTTTATAGCCAATGTCACTCTGAAAAAAAAAAGTCATTTAATTCAAGTACTTTGACTACACAGTAAAAATGAGTCTTAGGTAAGTTTACATACATGATGAAACAAATTAATTTACCAATATAAGTTTTTTTATAATCTGATATTTATAAAAAAACATTCCATGGCGTGAGTCTGCAAGTGAGCTATACCGACCAAGTGGCCGCCACTGTTAGCGATGATAGTGCAAACATTTGTGGATAAAGGATCCAATTTTGACAGCACTTCGAGCCTCTGCCCGTTAATCTCAGTTTTCTAAACCGGAGCTGCTACTTCTTTATTCAAGTAGCTCCTCATTTTTCCTTTCGAAGCTGAGTTTGACCCCCATTCCAGACCTACTTAGTGTAAAAAAAAATGGATCCTTTTCTTCTACGTTTGAACTTTATTATAATCCAATTTTTCAAAGGAAGGGCCTTTGAAAAAATACGAACATATTTTGTGCTGTCAACATTGATAACATTTGACGATATTAGTACTGTTATTTTATAGGTATTAATAATATCTATCAGCAGCAAATCATATGACTAAGTATGAATACATAAAAGTAGTTAGCCTATTGTCTGTAATATGGTTTGTGCCTTTTGATTTGTAATTATTAGTAATGATATTCCAGTTTATAATAAATTTGGACTTTTTATTATCTATTCCCAATAAATGGTCTATTAACATGTTGACATTTATGAACACCACTTCTGAATTGACTGATTAATCAGCACACAATAATTTTCAATGAGCAAGAACGAAAGAGCCTACCAATTTTGCCGGGAAAGGTGTTTTCACATAGGTACCTCCTAATTGATTAATGGAACAGTATAGTTTATTAAAAATATTCTTAACATCAGTAGCGTCTCGTGACCAAAATTCTTAGGCAAGCTTGGAAGGGGTGCCCCCAAGCTTAAAAGGGTAGGTCCCAAATCTTAAAATTTCTTCAAAAAGCTATTTGGAGGTTTTTTTTATTATAGTTATGGCTTTGGGCTTCCTTCTGTTCTGTGATGTACATTATTGTGTTATTACTTTCTAAAGACATATACCTATAAAATTTCATTTGTTATCTTTCACTGATACACACATCAAAACAAAAGTTCCTGCTACAATAAACTCCACAAAACTTTAAAGCCTGATACACACGACACAACTTCTTGTACAATATCTTGATCACATGGATTGCATAAAAATTTTAGCCAGTGAGTGTTCACACGGCATTTGTGATTGCATACAATAAGCCTATTTGAAAAAAAAACCATGTTGTTTTTGCCCTTTTTATGAAAAAATAGCCTCGTGGTTGAATGATTCGGAAAATATTGGTATTTAATGTAAATAATTTCTTAATCATTCCTAAATATTATAAAATTTAATTAATTTTTTCAATTTTTTAATATATTTTAAACCAGTTGAAAACCTTTATATTTGGGGTGTAACCTCCTTCAATTATAAGTATTTGTTGTTTTCAAGCATTTAGCTGTTTTTATTATAATTTTTTTTTTACTAACTGTCTAGCACAAGAAATTTTTGTGTTTACAATTCAAAAGTTGTACAAGAAAAATATCTGATATAGGACAAGTTCTATTTCCTGAAATTGTATACAATAAGTTGTGCAAAGCAGATCTTGTACAAGTTTTGGTGTTTACACAACGCCATCTTCTGGCTGCAACTTCTTGTACAACTTTATGTACAAGAAGTTGTGTCGTGTGTACCGGGATTAAAGATGTGTAGACACGGGATCAGTACCTAGACAATATTAATTTCCCCTTTCATGCCATACCATCCCTCTTTGTTTCTATGTAGTGACTTCGGTTCTAGTAGTCACCTTTTGGGCAAGAAAAGTCGTAGTTCGGCTGCTTGCATTTTTACCTGACATCCGCAGCTCTTCCCCTTCTCTTCCTTCCAAAATCTATGACATCACAAATAAGAACTACACTAGCTAGAGCAATGGGATGAAAGTCGGACAAATACCAACTTTCAACCACCATTAAAATAGATGGACTAGTGCACTTCTTGCATGCATGTTATACGGCCACTGCCATGTATGGGATTTAAAAAAAAACAACCAATGATGCTTGAATTCCATTTAAATGATTACCAGGAGAATATTTTGCAAACATTAAATAAAATAATTACATATTTTCAATCAAAGGCAAGCATTGCTTGCCTTGCTTGCCCTGACGCGACGCCACTGCTTAACATGAATTTAGATTAATTATGATTTCAATTAATTTCATAAAACAATAGACTCTTCAACACACCCCTTGATTTCCTTGTCTTTGCACAGAATATTTTGCACTTGTTCAATCCACTCTGGTGTTATATCTGCTGTGGCTGATACAGGTACATATATTTCAGGCGTCGTGGAGGACTGTTTTTTCTTGCCGGTTAAATAGATTATATCTAGCTCTTGACTGTAAAAATATTCAACATTCCACAAAGCTTGTACTGTAACACAAAGAAATATATCACATAATCTTTAAATAAATAATATGATTCATTTTATCTTAATCTCTTCTATAGGGGTTCTCAAAGCTTTAAAATAGTGAAATCAAAGGTCAAAGCTCCTTTGCTTTGACTTAACACACACACTATAATCTTCGAAGGAAGAAGAAAACTTTGATTTGTAATGAACAGACTTGAAATATCTCAGTAAATATGACTTATCAAGACATTTAATTATTTTTAAAACAGTTACAGTACCAAACAGTATTTCAATATCAGGTGATTAAATGAACACCTAAAAAGTAAGCATCAGGGCTGCGGAGTTTGTAAACAAGCCTTTAACTTCGACTCCTTTATTTTTATATTGTACAACTCCTTTATAAATAGCTAAACTATATTGATTAGTAATGACAAATTTACTGCAGTAAAATGCTCCAATACAGATACCTATATGGAAAGCGTCTTTGACATTGTGAATGTATATTTAAATAAATTTGTATAGCCTATACAAATTACAAATTTAATAGTTGAAAAGAATAAAAATGAAGAATAAAAATGAAGTATGACATTAAAATGATATAGTTACCATAATATATTGTTATAATATCATAAGTTTTTATTTTGAAACCACCCCGACACCTTAGCTCAGTCCTTAGCATGTCTTTCTACTAAGCTAAGGGTCCTGGGTTCAATACTTGGCATGGCCAAAGAAATGTATCATTGGTGAGATGTGGGTTTACCATTCCACAATGATGAATTAACGGCTGGGGACTGGATGTTGTGCCTGTCCTAATTTTAACTTTAAGGCATATGAAGCTACGACAGGCCCAGCAAGCCGGTAGTGGAAAAATGGATGTACAAATTTTGAAGCCGTATTTGGTACATTCTACCAACTCCACCCAAAAATTGCTTTCGACTCAGACTCCACAGCTCTGGTGAACATGGATAAATTCAGATGTATCGGCATATAATATCAGAGTGTGGATTTTTTGCTAGACCTTTCTATTTACCTAGATGCACTTGATGGTTAGTTTAAAATTTGAAAGTAGTGTTATGTGACAACATATTTTTTAAGCACATCTTACTACTCGTTTGGGTTGTAAGATTATGAACTAATTATGCTAAAGTTTAGAGGTAAGGAAGGTTGGAATGTGAGGAAGTGTACTCACATTTGTGTAGAGGAGTGGTTCTCAAATTCTACTTTACCACGGACCACCTACCTAAGCACCACTCCATTTAAGTACCAAAATGTAGGAATAATGATTTAACAACTCATTAAAATGCATTATCATAATAAAAAATTAATATTAAAGTTATTTCATCGTAAAAAAGTTAAAATAAATTAATAAAAAAGTACTATTTTTTTAAACACAAAAGAACAGGGTAAATTACTCATCAACATCAAACCACATCTTTCAATATATAGGCGTTGATAAGAAAATAATACAAGATGATGAACCAAAATTAATAATAATAATAATAATAATAATAATAATAATAATAATAATAATATTTAGCACCGCGTCTTACTACCCGTTCGGGTTATACGCTTAAGTACTAATTACTCTAATGGATTAGGAATTGGGAGGATTGAATTAAGAGGAAGTGAACCCGCATTTGCGTGGAGGGTAAGTGGAAAACCATTTAGGAAACCCCCTCCCCCCAGTTCACCCGACCGGGATTCGAACCTCGATCTCCCCGTCCTCGGCGGCCGAGCTCAACACGACAAGCGCGTTAGCCAACTACGCCACCGAGGCGGGTTACCAAAATTAATAAGTGAATTAAAAAATATATAACCTTTTTAAAAATATATATATATATATAACCTGTTTAAGACCAGGGGACAAGAAACAACAACAGAATAGTTATTTTTAGAATTAAAATGGTATTAGGACATTTCAAGAAAGTAAATAAACAAATACTTTTTAGGTAGGCCTACTCTGAATGTCAATGTGAAGAATGGCGTTTCTTGCAATCTTTGACCAGTTTGATTACATCAGATGCAATAGAAGATAGTTTCAGTCTTAAGTCAGGCTCAACATTAAGCCTGTTACTTTTCACACTTTTTAGTCCACCAAGAGCAGAGTAGCCCATTTCACAATTGTATGTTGTGGGAAACGGTAGCAGGTGCTTGATGACACTGTTGGCGAGTTCAGGGTACTCTGATTTCACATGGATCCAGAAGTTTGTGAGGGATTTCTCACTAAACGTGATTTTTAATGCTCCCTCAGATACCAATTCGATAAGCTGATAACACATACGAAGTTGAAAGGCTGAATGACTCTATCACAGATGTAGCACTGAAAGGATTACTAATCTATTCCTTACTTCGATCAGGCTCTAGAAAATATTTTTTATGCTATCTTGCAAAATCTGAAATAATTGCACTAATTCATCATCAATTAGTTCTCCTGCAGACTACAAAAAATTATCAAGTGCAGAAAATGAATCATACTTTCCATGACCAAGCCATTTACTCTAAAGTTAACTTTTTTGTAGAAATGCTTTTATTTTATCTACTTTTAAAATGTTTACCTTGTGCCCCTGAAGTGACAGTTTTAGGCTGTTGAAGATGCTGAAAATATCGCTGAGATATGCCACCTGCACTAGCCACTTAAAATCGTGGAGAAGAGATTTACTTACTTCATCGGAGTCATGAAGGAAGATTTTGATCTCATCCCTCAACTTGAAAACTCCTGAAAGCACTTTTCCCCTTAACAACCACCATACTTCTATGTGGAAAGTAAATTCCCATTTCTTCGCACAATACATTAAAAAGGTGAGAGTTCAATGACCATAATTTAATTAAATTACCACTTTAACTACTTGTTTCAATACAATATCCAGTTCAGAAGGCATTCCTCTTATCGCTAACTGTTCTCTGTGGATGAAGCAGAGTTGAACTACATTCAGGTAATTTAACTTTTTTACCTTTGCTATAAAACCCTTTTTTTCCCCGCACAAAGCTGGTGCACCATCAGTATTGACTCAAACACATTTTTTCCAATATAATTGTGTTTTATGAAATAATTATTAACCGTACCAAAAATGTCATCGCCTTTGCTGTGAGATTTTAACGATTAACAAAACAAAAAGTCATCATGAACTTCATTTTTGTAAATGTGTCTTACATATGCTAAAAGTTAACACAATTTTTTCTATGTCCGTGCTTTTGTCCATTTGTAAAGCAAAATAACTACTACCACCCACACGTGATTAATTGCTCCTCCACATTAGATGCCGAAGATGTTATGTGACGCTGAATTGTATCATTTAACAAAGGAATCTTGTATATTACTCGCCCTGCCTTTTCCCCTTGAAGCATAATATTCACCATCAATTTAGCTGCTGGCTTTACAAGTGTTTCAGTGATGCTATGACCTTGATCAGTTTTTGCCACAAGTAAAGCCACTTTCTGTTATGACAACATCACTTTACACTTGTTTTTAAATATTCAACAGGTTTATGGGCTAAATCTGCATGTCTGTTTGAAAATGCTGTGGAAGTTTTGACGGTTTCATCACATCGTCAGACAAAGTGTCATAGCACACAACACAAAGAGGGTTAGGTGCAAGTTCGTCATCGGTCCAATAAAATCCCATTTTCAGGTAATCTTCATCATATTTAATGTTTTACACATTTATTTTGTTTTTTGGCAGTAACAGAACAACTGGCTTGAAAACGATCATCAATGATTTTAATTTTAGCAGGCCCATGTGGAGTCGTATCGCTTTCACTTATATTCCGTTTTAATGAACCACTGCTAAGCCCCCGATCCATTCTGAATTTAAATTACAAATAACACAATAATAATGTAAATAGTAGGCCTATACAATATTTAGGCAAACACCCCATACACAAAACATAAGAATAACTAACTACCGAAAGCAAAGGACTACCCAGTACTGATGTGAGTGCCATGTATGTGTATATTGTACTGCGCATCCTTCAGCGCATTTGACCTTTATGGCCTGAGCTGAATGGCAGTGGAGTTGGTACTCTCTTATCTTAGTGCAATAGACCACTGTACACGCCGCTTATCTTAAAGTTGCATTACTTGGGTGCTACAAATACAAATTTTCCATATAAAATTTAGAAAATTTCACGAACCACTTAGAACCTAGCCACGGACCACAGTTTGAGAACCACTGGTGTAGAGTGTGAGTGGGAAACAATTTAGGAAAAACCACACTCAGTACACCTGACCGGGGGTCGAACCATAATCTCCCTATCAATGGCAGTCTAGTCTATTGTGAGAGTGATGTCATGTGGCCATTAAAAAAGTAATCTTTGCACAACACTGTTATTTTCTCAAACAAACAGTGAAAATTTGTAGGGTTTGCTGAAAAACTGACCTTCACACAATTCAATATATATCTGAAGTGCCAGTGCTGCTGTTTGTTGCCTCTTGCATCCTAGGGTGATCATATCCTCTAACTGAAACATATAGCAACATAATACCATTATTGTACAAACAAATCTGTTTTCAATGGTCCCTGTATCAGTGTAAGGGGAAAAAAAACAGGTTTTATTGGTTTTTTTTTTGGGAAACTCTTAAAATTTGACTTCCACATATGTAATGTTTAAATTGATCACATATCGATAACAACTCAGGTACATTTGTGCAACGTTGTGTAAATTAATTATAAAAAGTTGTAAAAGCTATTAATAATGACTATAAGTATGCTGCACATAGGAAATTGTCTTTACAAGACTTTACATAGACACATACACACATAACTTTTATTTAGAGAATATTTTCTTTGACCAATGATTATTGCTTGGAGCCGTTTCTCACCTGTACTTGGCCGGATGGACACGAAAAGGGTGTGTCTGCTTCCTTGCTGACAATTTGAACAAGTTTGCAGCAATTCATGTCTTAGGCAATGAGACTTTAAAGGGTACAACGCGAGGTCTGCTATTACAATTTAAAACAATTCTTATACATGGTTGTATTGAATATCAAAAACATGTTTTCTTAGTAAAATATTATTACCAAAATGCATTATTATTATTATTCACAATCAACAAAACCAAGATTTGGGAAATACTTACACAGGTATTAATTAAGCTGGTTTCGAATTTTTAAATTACCATTATTTAACTAGATTTCACACTAAAACACATTCTAAATGTAGCATGGGAATAATGCACAAAGAGGGTGGGATTGTTTAATTTATATCTATGTCATTTTCTGAGAAATAAAATATTTTTTTTTTTATTGATACTGTTAAATGGGGCTACTTTGACACAGTGGTACAACTTTGACATGTGGAAGTAAAAAAATACTAAATGTGAGTACTCCTAGAACTTAGCTGTGATTGCATTATATTTGACATCATTAGATGCAGAATTTCATTAGCTTTCAGAATATACACTTAGATATATGATATTATGAATGGTTTAGTAACAGGATTTTTTTTCTCTCTGTTGCCAAAAAACTGCAAAAAAATTTCAGGCCCAAACTTTTATGTGCACAGGCATACTACAACATGTATCGTAATTTTAAGTGTTACATCTTGTGGCCTGGTTTATTAGCATTATTTTGGTATATTGGATATCTTTTTAACTATGTGAAAATAAACAATTTTACCAAAAGTGTACAAAGTGGTAATTTTTTTCGCAAAAGTGGGGCTACTATGAACATGCACTTTATTGGGGGGGAAATGTATTTTTGTGGAAGATATTTTTGTTCTTTTCTCTGTTGCAGAAATGAACATTGAAGCGTAATAGTGGAGTTTTAAAAAGATTAGTACTGTTTCACTTTGTGTTTAGTGTATTTTAACATGGTGCGCAAATATAGGCGTAAGCTCGGTGCCCGGCACTATAAATATTTCAGTGAAGAAACTTTGAAACACGCATTGGATGATGTTAGTAAAAACAGAATGACTTATAGGAATCCCTTGTGGTTTATTTGAAGAACATTATTAGGTACCTTTAGTTTTCATGATAGTGTTTATTTTGTTAAAACGGGTCATTTTAATGAGCCCATAATTTAGGCGTTTTCCCTGAAAGAATGAATATTTTGTGTATCACTTAGATATTCAGATTTTTTTTCTATGTAATACAGCTCTTTTACTATTAAAAAAGCACTTTATTGCTTATCCAAACCTATTTCCTACTGATGTATAATTTTTTAATGGTCAATGTCAGTTTTTAGACATTAGCGTCACTGAATATAATTTAACTCTAAAGATTTTTATTCCATTGTGTTCACAATAGCCCCACCTTTGTATTAAATATTAAGTGTAAATAGCCGAAGCTATATTAATGGTAGTTGGTTCAGTTAGATATCAATCTGAAAATTGAAAAATGACACCTGGACACAGGAATCGAACCCGGGACCTTTGGCTTAGTACGCCAATGCTCTAACCACTGAGCTATCCAGGATTCGTCCCGTGCCCACGGTCATTCTTCACTCATATTTTAAGGCAGAGTCTATGATGGACAAAGCAGAAATCGTCAGCTACAATTATGTGATTTTTAATATCACAAGCCATCGGATAACGCAGCCATCGG
>CABFWO010001899.1:14010-94077 GCA_902155825.1 Timema genevievae
GACGAATCCTGGATAGCTCAGTGGTTAGAGCATTGGCGTACTAAGCCAAAGGTCCCGGGTTCGATTCCCGTGTCCAGGTGTCATTTTTCAATTTTCAGATTTGTATTAAATGTTTAAAAGTTGTCCTCATTCATCCTACTACTACAGTTATTACTGGTTTAAATGAGTGTATCATAGTAGCCCAATAGTGGGGCTATTATGAACATGCACTTTTTCGTTTTTGAAAAACCCATGAACCCAAATATAAAACTAACGTGCACATCTTGTGTGTATTAGAGCCCTGTACAAGTAAAACAACATTGTTAGATTCTTAACAATACCTGGGGTTTTACATAAAAATAACAAAAATATTGAGTCAAAGTAGCCCCACTTTACAATACACATAACGAAAGCAAATTACTAATAATAACAAAAAATTGTAAATAAGTAAAAAAATTCACAAAGAATTTTAGAGCAAGAGATTTACTGATCCTGAAATTTCATGAAGTCTATGAACTGTGTACTCTTGGAAGGTTAACTTTTGTTTGAATGAGATAGTTACACAACATCTAGCCCCCGGCCGTTAATTCATCACTGTGGAAGGAGAAACCCACATTTCATCAATGATAAGCTTTTCAACCATGCCAGGACATGAACTTGGGACCTTTAGTTTATTAAACAACACGTTGTACTAGAATCCCAACCTCTTTGCGTCCTATTCCCCATGTTACCAGTCAGTATTTTCAAATAATTTATAAAACATGTCTTATACCCTTATATAGTATGCTTGTTATTAATATATACAGGAGAAACACAAGAGCAAGGTGAATGCGGTTGGAATGACATATCTTAGAAATGTAGCCTAAGTGGAAAAAGTTGTATAGACCAAGTCAGTAATGAATGGGTGCTGAAGAGGTGCGGTTTGAAAGGGAATCCAATAGGTCAATGTGAAAGAAGCGTGTTACGTTTGTTTGGGCATGTTGAGAGGATGAGAGTGGGTCGAATGATGAAATAAATATGAAGGTAGAGTATGTGGATTAAAAGGAGTAGGCCATGTAAAACGTGGCTAAATGTTGTTGATGAATGTGTGCAAAAGAGAAACATTAAGAGTTTCAAGAATAAAAGAGCATGCATGACTCGGTGTATGAATTTTGTTGAAGCGAAGGGAGTATACAAGGATAGGGAAGTTTGAAGAAAGTGAGGATGGATTAAGTATGGAGTTGTTTTTTGAGCTATATGCACAGTTTCTTGCCTACCTCGTAAGGGAGTTAAGTGTGAGAAAAGGCGCTGACATTAACTTTGCACAAATAAAAATGATATTATCATGGGAACAGCGTGATTAGGTATATGTATTTAAGTTATTAATAGGCTAAACAGGAAGATTGGTTGGGGAAACTAGGCTATAAATATGTTATGACTTTTAGTGTATTTTCCTATTTTAACTTGTGTGTACTCTAAATTAAGATGTTCCAGGCACAATAAACAATATTGCACCAATATCCTGTCACATAGATGAGTAGACCTACATTATAAATTCTCTAAAACCCACAATACTTCTATTGCTATGTCTTAAATCTTGGTGTGTTGATTGAGAATAATAATACATTTTTGTAGTGTTATGTTAGGTACAAAAAAAAAATTTTTGATATTCAATTTAAGAAAAAATATGACTAGACCCCATATCCCACATGAGAGATACTATTAATGCTCTCTCTACTAAGCTTATCTAGGGTGGGGTGGTATTTGTGTGTTGAGCCAAAGCCTATGCCCTTTAAAATACTCAACGTTGAGGAAATGATAAGACTCTTTAAGTAGAGAAGGCTAGTGAAGTCCCAGCAGACAGAAGAGAAAATCTGTCAAAACATCCCCAATGAAAGGAAGAGCGGGGAATAGAACTCTTGGACAGACACAGAGGTAAACCACCTATCTGCGATGTAACTAGTGCATGCTTATAGTTTATGAAAATATGGTTATATTTCCGCTAACAGTAAAGTTAATGGGCATGCAATATAAGCGTATTAGAACCATTAAATTAAAAACGAATACCTACCACATCCATTGAATAAAATCTTACGATATGATCGAGCAAGATTAATTTATTAATGACAGTATAAACGAGAAAAATAAGAGATAATTAATTTGTAAAGAACCAAACAAAGCACTTGTAATCACGAAAGTCGATATTTAAAATTTCGATACAGGAACCTGCAAAGAACAACCAAAACACAGATTACACACTGCTACCAACATTCGCAAACAAAAAAGTATACAGCCTATTTTGAAAAATAATTCTACACTCTGGTTTTTTTTAACTTTGCTAATTTCTTTAAGATTTTTTTATATAATTTAAAAAATCATGTTCTAAAGTTGAAACGATTGAATATCAAATTAATTAAATTATTATATTTATAAATATTTATATTAAAATATTTGTATTCTAGAAATTAAGGGGATGGATCACCACGAGAGATGAGCGCAGCAGGTTTCTAAGGCGATTTCTCTGTACCCGATTATTAAGAAAACTATTATACATATTTGAATCAGATTTTTACTACCGTAAAGATCAATTCACACACATGGTTTATGTTTTATTCATATCCACCCAGCTAATTCAAATTTAAGCTTTAAAATGTAATTTAAAGAACACCCCATAAAACAAACTGGACATGTCATTGAAATGCGGGAAGATTTAGGCTAACACTGTTTTCATTATATTACAATAAACACGATTCTCTATCATTTAATATAATTTAACGCCAATTAAAAGTTAAATATTTGTAAGCAGCTTTGTTTAAATGGTATATTACATGATCGTATTTTTTTGGTTTAATATTTTATTTTCTTAAATCTGCAGACAAAGCATAAAACTAGTAAATATGATTGAGAATAGTTATCCTTTCCTTTTTCAACATACTTAATGTTCTAAACTAAAATAAAGTGGTACAGTTTTATTTTAATTGAAAAAAGTGTTGTGGTGCTGTATGCTGCGACCTATCGTTGTATAGTTGAACAAGATGAACATCTCGTGAAAACTAAAGACAGTGATGCCAAGCGTTGCACTGTGACTAACATGTTCGCAGGAAAAATACCAACTCAACTATGTTCATTTATGAAATCAGGTAATTGAATACGATGTGTTTTGCAATGCAAGCCGTTTCTATAATAAAGATATAGAAGAAAATAAAAAAAAATAACTTTATCTCTCAAACAGATGAAAGAAAAATAAATGTTCTGCTCTTGTGAATTGGATAAAAAAAATTAGGTGTTATGAATTTATTATCGTTTCTGCATAGAAAATACAATTTTAATACTGTAATTTCGAATTCATCCATTAATTTCAAATCATGTGCGTAGAATACTTAATTAATATAATACCGGGACCCACTTTGGTGACCGCATGAGCTAAGGCACTACTCTCGCAAAAAAATGGACACCCGAGGACGGGGTTTAGGGTTCGATCCCATTTGGGTGCTATAAGGTTATTATTCCTTAAGTGTTTTCCATGCAAATGTGAGTGTATGCCATCTAAAAGCAACCTTACTCTTCTCTAACACATTAGCTTCATTAGTACATCGGCGTAAAATCCACACGGGCTCGGTTCACTTATATGTACCAATCAAACACTTTGGCCCTACCTTTGTTAATCTGATCTGTAAGAAGAGTCAATAATTTGGTATTGAAAATACAGGGATATCTAAATAATCATGCACTATTGGCAATTTGTACAAGAAATACATTTGTCACAAAAGATAAATATCTTGAAACTATTTTGCTATCAATTGTAAAGTGGATAATTAAAGAGGAGTGGGGGCACTAGCAAACATACCTTGACCACCACTCTTTTAAAATTAATAAAATGAACACAGGTCTATATAATTCATTTTTTCAATTATTATTTAATAAAATAAATTAATCATAAATATCATTTTCACTTTCTCGCACCCCTCGGGTGCCATAGCATGCCAAGTCAAAGAGATGGAAATAACGTAAGCTTTAGTGAAGAAGGGGAGGGGGAACACAAATGCTAAGAGAAGAATGTTACTCAACACATATTATAAAGATTATTTCCATGTAATTTTTTTTCTTGTGATATAATAAATGCTTTACTTCTTATTACCTTCGATGTTATCCGTAAATTTACAACAATTAAGTAGGGTGGATAAGAAATAAGGTAATTTAGATAAGGTGTTCCCACATTTGCCTGGAGGAATGAGTAATCATGAGGAAAAACACCTCAGTTCACGCAGCCGAGATTCAACCGAAATTTGTAGCACAGGTTCCTAATCAAATAAAAATTAAAAACATAATTTTAAGTGTGTTCATTGCAGAAGTTTTGATGAAGGACTTTGAATGTATAAAGTTGTAGAATGGATTTATTATTATATAGTGACTGTAGCTAAAATTATAAAATAGCTAGTGATCTGTAGATATTATGAACACCCCTGACACAAAGTTATTGATAAGGGAAACATAAACTATAAAATAATCATGCTTCAATGTAAAACTTGTGTGTAAACCTATTAAATCTGGTCAAAATCGATAGATATATATTTTCCATACAATTGGGTGAAAAACCTTTTCTTGCAGTTTATTCATATATGTTTGATTGTAATTTTAAATATTTATTTTTAGAGTACGTGTTTATAAATTTTGTATTAGAGTTAATAAAGGCTACCTATGTAATATTTATTCTATACAAATTATCCATTAAAAAATATTTCTTTTGCAGAACATTGTTCTATATTATGCTATCTTCAAATTTGAATATATATATATGTATATATAAGGTATTTTATATATATATAAAATATGTATTTTATAATATTATATTTATATTATACATATATATACATATAGATACATATATATATACATATATATATATAATGTAGTCTGGTCAAATCATTTTCTTTCCTGAGGAAAATGGTCAGATTCAAATTTTTGTCAAATAAACAGAGAATTTGTGAATAGATTTGGTTTTCAACAATCACGCTAATGGTTTTAGGGATCAGGAAGGTTATATTCATACGAAGAGTACCCGCACTTGCGGGGAGAGAACGTGGCAAACCATTTAAGAACCTTCTTAGTACACCTGACCGAGATTCAAACCTCGATCTCCCCGTCATCAGTATTCTAGTCTACTGCAAGAGTGGCGCGTTAGACCATGAGGCCACCAAAGCGAGTATTAGACATATTAAAATATGTCTAAATGTATAAAGCTATATTTGATTATCGAATATAATTAATAAAAACTAGGTTAATAGAGTTTGAAATTCTTGATAGTTATAAGTTCAGTGGTGTAACTTTAGGGTGGTGGCAAAATGCCACAGGCCCACGCCCAAAATAGGGCCCACCACGCAGGTCCACCCTTCCAAAATTAATATGGTAAGAGATGAAATCGTTGTCTTTTAAGTCTATTTTTGTTTCGTAAAGATCTAATTAATTATTCAATCAAAAATGACTCAATAGTCACTTTATTGTGCATAATTTATGCTGTACTAAAAAGTCTGTACATATTTTTCTGTAAAATCAACAGAAACAGCTAAAAAACCATTTTAAAAACTTTAATTTTCTATGTTCATGAAAGAAAGATTTAAAGAATAAAAAACCTTTTATGTTACTTGATAAGATATTTCTATTACCATTATTATTATTATTTTGATTTTTTCCATCAAAAGTGATTACATGACTGACGTATCAATCTCTTAAAGAAAATTAAGTAACCATTGTGACTTTCAGACACTATCCTCACCCTGTATCAGCAATCCAGTCTAATAGTGTGTGTTACCCAATATGTTCAACTGACATGCCGAAGACGGGAAAATCATGGTTTAATTCCGGTTGGTTGCATTCATGTGGTTTTCCCTAAATAGTTTTCCGCTCTCACTCCACAAAAATACGGATGCACCTCATCTTAATTTAACCTTCCTGATGCCTAGGACATTAGAGTAATTAGTTCATAAGCGTATAGCCCGAACTGGTAGTAATACGCGGTGCTAAAAATAAATAAATAAAAATGGCGTGTTTGGAACCCTTTTAAGAAAAAACACCCTCAGCACACTCTACTGGGATTTGAACCCCAATTTCATCACCAGTAAACCAGTATAATATGAGAAAGTCGAATGAAATAATATGTTTTCCTCCGCTAGGTAAGAAATATAAAGAAAATCATACCACTGATTATTTGAGTTCAACCAATAAATAAAGCAGCAGATTTCTGCAAAGTAAGTGAGTGGTTTTTGATAAAAGCCGCACTCTAGCCTTTCCCTTCCACGAAACTTGACCCATGTTAACAACAGTTTAGCTCGTTCCCCCTTCACTCTTTCATTCCAAACTTGAGAGATATGACAACAGCACAAATCTAGCTCGGTGTCAGTCTAAATAGTTCAATATATGGACTTACTTAGGAATGCGCTGATAGCGCTTCTCAAGTTTTACATAGTAGTCAGTCCTTCCACTTAACAATACCTTAGAAATTTAATACTGATTGGTCACATTGCAAAAGACTAAGGTTTTCCCGCGAAGTTGATGATTATCTCAATTTATCGTAACTTTTGTTAAACACTAGTTTAATTTTAGTTATAAATAATCAAGGAAAATTAATGCTGCTAAGTGTCTTAAAATGTTTCAGATTAGTGTTTAGACTTTATTAGATATAAATAATCTATAGTAAATTATATTAAAAGAATGTAAAACAATTATTACAAGAGGAGACTAAAAAAATGAAGGCATATAATTATTTTCTATTTATGGCACATTCAATTTAATCTCTTATTGTATAGTTATATAAATGAGCGCAAGCTCACCGTTCTTATAAACACAAAAAACCCTTGGGAGTACCTTTTCTATTCAGACATCAGATTTTCTTATAGACTTTAATAAACTAGGGCCTATGCAGTAGACTACTTACAAATACTTTATTTTTATTGACAAAATCTAATACTATTTAATAGTGTATCATAAATGTAAGAATTTTAACTCAAGATGGATCCATAATTATAAAATATGAACGTGTTTGTAACAAGGTAAATTTATACCATAATAGGCCATGATTCAAATATGTGTAAAGAGGTTTTCTTGTTAGTCACCTGTAAATATTTTTATCCCGGGATGATGAGCAACTTAACATTCATGTTACGTTCACTTAATGTAAATAAACTAGGGTGTAATCTGGATTCATGTGACGTAACAATTTGAGCCTAACACAGATAATGGATTTGGACTGGTTGGGGAAAAAAACTTCTAAAATGAAACCCAAGCAATTAGGGGTGGCCTTGAACACAGACTCTGTATCCGTAGAGTACATAGTGGCTCGTAAGAGATAGTAGCAGATGGATCTGGCCACAGGTTCTCTATTCGTAAGTCCTCACTACTTCCATCACGCTGTAGAGGATTGAATATACTTTAACTTTCTACGACTATGACTATGGAATACCAATCATAGTTATGTGTGCGCGCATCGAAATTAAAACCCCAATGGGAGTGGTAGAATCTGTTGATATATAAACCTAAACATAATAAAAAGATTGTTCTAGTACCACATGCATCTAGTCAGTAATATATTATGAAAATCTATAAACCCCGGGAATCCATACATTTCAAAATACATTTTCTGGGAAATAGCCTACCACGATCTCAGCATAAAATCAAAATTTTAGGACCAACTTCTCATTAGTATGCTTGGTACCCTCCATATAACCAGTGATATAATTTTAGAGTAACAGTAAATTTACATAGGTTAGTGGATAAACCCAAAGCTGTATCCAGGCCAAAATTTCAGGGGAGGTTCAAGTTTGGGGGACAGAGATGTTTATCTGCCACAGGCAAAGAAAAAATCTCAAATATTAAATTACTCTAGGAGTTATCTGGAGTATAATGACAGGGTTTAAATACTTTAGTACTATCAATTTGTTTATCATTTAGAAACTTATATAGCACCTTCTCCGTCAAAGTTCGAAAATGTACATTGAACACTTCTTAAATAATGGTGAAAGTGGTGGCAAAGGTATAAGTGGTGGGTGGTCCCTGCCCTATTAAATTAGTTTTTTCTCCCAGGAATTAACACTATTCCCTTCCCCCCTCTTTGTAGGTTATTTCACTCCCGTCTTATATTTTCGAACATAATATGTTTAATAAGACTATAGATGATTTATTTAAAAAAAGTTTTTCAAAGCTATGAAGTTTTGACTTAGATTAATCAAAGGTATAATAAGATGTTGAAACAAAGTTAATGATTTAAGAGAACATTGGTGTATAATTAAGATAACATAATGATAACAAAAAATATTTCATCAACTTTTACTTCAAACTTTAAGAGTTAACACATAGTCAAAAACATTGTCTAACATATTAAAAAATGTTCAATGTTCACAAGTGTGAGTTATTTTAAAAGAATATTTACGATTAGAAATCTTTAAAATCAATGATAGTATAAAATCATGTTAACATCTGCAATCTCAAAATTAAGTGACGAATATTGGTATTGATATAAAAATATTTTTAAGGTTAACTTAAGTTGTATAAATGTGATGTGGTCCAGGAAAACATGCCACATGTCGCTTGAAGAAATTGTTTAGCAGAGTGTAAAATGTCAATTCGGGTTGAAATTGACGGTTTCTAGATTTCAACACTATTTGTTAAGTTTTAAACATTAACCACGATTTCAACCAGTAAACAGGATCACCACAACACTAATAATACAAGAAATATAGCTTTATAAGGTATTGCGCGGTAAATGAAATCATCCCAGATGTCACCAATGCTAAATTCCCATAGTGACAAAAGGCATGGTTTATTGAAAGCTATATATTCGGTGGTATTTATGTCTTTCTAGTTTTATTGAGTATTTTAAACAATAATAAAACACCGCAACAGTTTAGCAGCAAGTTCCCAGGCGTTTTGCAGTGCCAATATGAAACCAATGGTGAATCCATTTAATCTGTCATTAGAACAAAAACCAACAGATAAAGATGATACAGCTCCTCAGCAGATCTTCCCTGAAGGTTTGACTCTTGAATGTAAACAATAGCTCTATGAGAAAATTAGAGAGTTTTGCTCTCGAGAAACAGCAGATGTGGTCTGTCCTCATCCACCTGAAAGTTAAGATGTTGAAGAGGATCCAAAGGCTAGGGAAGCTAACACAGAGTCCCAGCACACACAACCAAAGAGGTCACGTGGAAGGCCAAAGAAGGCTGCACTTATATAGAGGAAATACCAGCAACACCCGTTTTTCCTGTGTTGTGCCATAGTGGTGATGTTTTGATAAATTTGTTAGAGATTCATTTTAGTTATTCCCTAATTTGTTAGTGATTGTTCCTGGTAGTTAAAACTATGCCAAAGTTTAGAAAAAGCAGATAAATTATCACAATTATCACAATCAGTAAAGTTGATAATTTAAGTTAGGATCTTATCTGAAATTTGACATCCCTTTACTCCTTGCTGGAATGCTGGACATTAATACTTTACTTATCTCCAGACAAGCCATTTATATTTTCGCAAACTGTAACCAGTTGGGGATAGATAGCTTGACCCCTTCTCCCCTTTTTCTACTTAACCTCTCCCCACTCTCTCATTCTTCTTTCTTTGCAGACTCATTTACGACATGTTTTCGAATAGTTTCAAGTTGAAAGTTTATGTTGTTTCCTAATCTCAAAGACTTACCCACTTCCACAGGTTTCCCCACATTTACTAATACTTCATATTTCTTTAGTTAATATTTTGTCTTAGTTTAGCCAGCTTTGTTATTTGACTAATGAACACAATCAAAAACTTTTTTTAAAGTAGGCCTACATAAACAATAAAATGGTAGTGACAAGCTATACTTCTATTTTATTGTTTTGTCTGAATTGTAGGCCTAAATAAGGATTTTTTTTGCCAAATTCTGAGGGGGGTGTAGGGGTGAGTTGAACCCCCAAAACCCACCTTTGCTACAGCCTTGGATACAACTGAGAACGAAATTTAGTCACTTTTAAGAGATTGTGTTCAGAGATTGTGTTGCCTATTCTATTTAATAAGGAGTTAAAGGATTTAAAATTAAAAGTAAAATTTTTTGCTTTGTTTACATCTAGAATATTGATAGTCCTAGACCTTATATGTTTTATTAACTTTCAAGCTATAGTAATTATACTATGCGATTGTAAAAAAAATATTAACCAAGCATATTTATCGTAATTCTAATTAGCCTATATTTTTAGTTATATTTCTCAAACATTTGTTGTATTTTACATTTTTTGACTGAATATTGATTCACTGATACATCATCTGCTTGCTCCTTGCTACCATATAACACACAATTTTTTTACGAAGTGTTGTATCAGACGATGTTATTGACTTTCTCGTTAGTTGGTATGGTCGGAACCTGATTAATGATACGGACTGTGTATCTGCGATTGAAAATATTAGGGGCTGTTAAGTAATATGAACCACTAAGTATTTTACACATATAGAGTTTGTGTTCGAGGCTTTAACATTAATTTAATGTAAAGAAACTAATGTGTGACTAGGATTCATATAACAACAATTTGAGAAAAACATAGATAATGGATTTGGACTCTTTGAGGTATAAAACTGTTCACCAAAATGAAACTCAAGCATCTAGGGTTGATTAAGTTGGAAGTTTTTGCAACAAAGCTTACTGGATATGCAAAATAAAATTTGAAAGCAACAACGTTTTAGAATTTGCAAGACGCTGACAAACTATACTGAAGACATCATCTGTATTCCGTAAAGAAACAAAGTATTAAATAGCCTTGTTAACATGGCTTGCAAAATGATTTGCTAGCTAGAACATGTTGTACCCTTCACTTAACATTCACGTGAAATAAAAGTTTTCCCCTTGACAACTCATTTAAGTGAACATCAAGTATATGTTAAGTTCAACGTATTGTTATGGCTACCAATTAAAAACATAAGAACCTTTATGTTACTGTACTTGAACACTAGGTGAATGTTAAGTTGATCGTGATCCTGGCATAAATATTTTGGAGCTTTTCACTTTCATTTAAATTTGCACTGAAATCAACAGGAATAATGCCAGTTAAAATGTGACCAACAATGAGCAATACATTCAGTGCACACTACAACATTTGCCTATCAAAACAGAACAATAATCTCTAAATCTTATTCATCTGGTATTGATTTCTTTTACTTTCAGAATTAATAAAGCAGCTTAAATTGAAGTATACAAAACAATCAACCTTTAACATTGAGCAATGGAAGAAAGTAAGTAATTTCACTGCAATTTAATGATCTTTCTTGCTTTTAGTAAATCTAGTTTTATCATATAGTCTTTCCATTAAAATTTATTTATTGTTTCACGCCATTGAAACTTCATTATAAAATCAATGGACTTTTTCAAATTATTTCACCGTAGGAGTGGTGATAACTGACAGCTAGCAAAATATATAAAAACAGTTACAAGAAAAACATAATAAAAAACCAATAATTTGCTATAAAAGTTTTGATTGCCAAAAATTACAACAAATCATGGTCTCACAGATCATATGTTCTGGCAAATGAATAGTACAGGAGAGTAGATTTGGTAACTTTTGCTGCCACTTACATACACTCCTCCCGTAGATGGGGTGTACATGTGATATTTGAATACTTGAAAAATGACACTTGTACAGGACTATCACCTTTTACAAAATTTTATAGGGTATTTTTTAAACGTTGGCATAAAGGTGTGTTTGCCCTGCCAATGTTTTAAACATTGAATATCTTTAAAACAATTTAGATTTTTTTATATTGTCATTTAGTGGTGGGAAGAGGTTATAAAGAATGTAGGTACCTGACATAATTTTTATGAATTTGTTGAGAACCTAAACAAATTAAGCTTATTTTACCTTTTTCTTTTTTAAATAAAATTTATTCTCGTCACATTTTAGTCTTAAAAACTCAAGTGTTGCAAAAAGTCAGCTTATGCATGAACTGATAAGTTAGTTGAGCATTCATGCTCCACATCTTAAAATCGATGTAAAAAAAAATTCCATTAGGATTGTAAGTGTATAACCCGAATGGGCAGTGTTAAAAAAGAAAAAGGATTGTTTTGAAAATACAGGATTTCTTGCATCCCCGAGCCCTCTTGTCTGGGGACTAAGGATAGCAACACGAGAAGATTCCGCTAAACACAGTGCTGGTCATAACACTAATACATATGCAAATACAGGATTGTGTATTTTTTTATGTAGCTCTACATTGTGATTTCACATTTGATTAGAGAATATTTAAAAAATGTCATTCATTTTCACTGTTTCTCACAGAGCTTAGCCGTAGAAAGCAGCGAGCACTTGAAGAGGTCAACCTTGAACTCTTAGCTACCACCTGCAAGAAACTTGCTGAACATTACAATGTGTGTGGACGTTACGAAGAAGCGCTGCAAGAATATAAAGTAGGTTTTCTTCTAACAAGGTCAAGTAATGAAACTCTGTCCATAGAAGATACTGGGGCTTATTTTGGTTGTTGTTGATCAAATGAAAACTAAACCACTAAGTTAATAAAGTACAACAGTTACTAAAATATAATGTTTGAGTTTTAAAAATTGACACTTTTAAAATAATATGAGGTAAGTTATTATGGTAAATATATTTTGATTACTTATTTGTGACCATAAGGTGTTATATAGCCAGGTAAGAAACAGGAGAGAGAAAAGACAAGATGCTAGAATATGGTTGAAAAAGGTATACCTTTGAAGATAGAAGAGGAAGAAAAGGAACTATGGATGAGATATTTTGAGAAGATGTTCAACTCGAAAGAGGTAAGGAATGAGAGTGAAACAAAGAAGCAGGATGAAATAGCGTTAAGAGGAGGGAAAAAGTACCACATAGAAAGAAGGGAGGACACATTAAAGAGGATGAAACAAGGAAAAGCACCAGGTGTGTACAAACTGGCTGCAGAAATGATAAATAGCTATAGCCGAAGCTGATATACAATGGTTATAAAGGTTGCCGAGCGTGATTTGGAAGGAGAACAAGGTACCAGAAGACTGGAAAAAAGGAGTTATAGTACCTAGTTTCAAGAAAAGCGATTGAAAGAGGTGTAAAAATTATAGGGGGATAACACTGATGTGCACTGTACAAAAATATATGAGAAGATACTGGAAAAGAGAATAAGAACTAAAATGAAAAGAAGGTGGAGCGAGGAACAGCACGAATTTAGGGAGCACAGGTCTATAATAGACTTGATCATTGCCATAAGACAGCTGATGGGAAGAAGGTATGAATTGGGAAGTACTTGTTATTGATATTTATGGATGTGGAGAAGGCATATGATAGCGTGGATAGAAATAAAGTTTGGAAAGCGATGGAGGAGGCCGAAGTGGAAAGAAGAGTTTAATGAGAGTGAAAAGCAATGACGAGGATAACAGGAATTGTGTTAACCCTTTTGCTGCATATTTAATTTTTACTTCTTATCTTCAGAAATGCTAATTTTAAAGTCAAAAATTCAAAATTTGAAAATTTCCATGATGATCATGATTATGATCAAATAATGTGATTTTAAACTTGTAATGCATTTTAAATATGAAATTTAGCACCATGTTGTCTATAAATTGCACAATAATATATATTTTTGAAAATATTTTAAAAAATTTATAAAATTTTATATGTCACATTTTACCCAAATGCAGTGTTATTCTGCTATCAGAACCATTCTTTATTTTACTAACCACCCACATTAGTGTCAAACCAATCGCTAAATTAGGATTTTACAGGCCTAATATTGGCCTAATTAATATAGGCCTTATGTAATAAAACGAAAACTTTTGAAAATTAGGTTACAGCAACACAACTTGAACAATTTTGTGCTACATTGGTGCTTTCCTCGGTGTAGTCTATAAGATCATATATCTGTGTTAGGTATGGTTTCAAAATAGGTATCAGGTAAAGAACAAAAATAAAATAGTTATTAGAAGAGATAAAATAAATTTTAAAACTCAGTGAATTATTGAATTTTTCAATTGCCATACTAACCAAATATTATATTTATTACACTTCACATGGCAGGAATTCATCAATCATAAATTAAATGTTACTAACACAGTAGAATAACAGGGTAAATATAACAAATACTACACTAATAAATCCCTCAACAATGTTTTCTACCACATAAATACTGCACGTGTACTACAAGTAGTGAAATGCGGAAGTAAACAAGCGCTACTATTGTTATGATTTAGCAGCTAGTAATTGACAGTTCCCAAAACTAACACCAGATGTCAGAGGCGCATGGGCATGATGGTATGAAAAATTCAGCGTTCTAACACTCTTGTGGCTATTTCTGACTGTTGCAGCAAAACTAGATAAAGTTTACACGTGGGGTAAAGTCGATTTCTGCAGTCAATGACTATAATGCTGAGATCGGATATCTCCGATTAACGCAACAAAAGGGTTAAGACGGAGAGTGGAATGATGGAGTGGTTCCAGATAAAAAAATAAAGTGAAGCGGGGAATGCCCTCTCACCGGGACTAATTGTAATAGTTATGGACATGGTTATGAATAAAGTGGCAGGAAAATTTGGGGAGGAAAGAATGAGAACTATGATGTTTGCTGATGACTTAATGACATGAGGTTGGGGGAGGGGAGAAAGAGGAAGTACAGGAACAGCTATGAGAATGGAATGAGGAAATGAAATTTATTATGACAAAGTGTGAAGTGATGATAATGTCAAGGAAAAGAATAAGGCATAGCAAAGCTATAAAGTTGGATGGAGTATAGCTGAGAAAGGTACAGAAAGAAAAATATCTTGGAAGGGGAATTGAGGCAAAAGAGACGATCTAATTAGAAGAGGACAGCAGGAAGAGTTGTTCTATAGGTGTGTAAGAGACCTGCTATGGAGAATAGAAGTGCCCTTGAAGTGTAAGAAAGTGTTATAGGCCTATAGAGGGCATATTTTGTGCCCATTGTCACATATGCAGCAGAAACATAGACATTGAATGTAGGAGAGACCAGGAAATCGGAGGTCATGGGAATGAAGTTTGTGAGGAGCATGTTAGCTGTCATGATGAGAAACAAGATTAGGAATGAAGTTATCCTGGAAAGGGTGGGGTACAGGGAGTACATAAGATAGTAGAGGAAGCAAGACTGAGGTGGTCTGGGCATGTAATGAGAATTGAAAAAGAGAGGATTCCAAAGAAAATGAAAATTAAGTATGTAGGAAAATGACCTCAAGTGAGGCCAAGAAAGAGATGGCAGGAGCAGATAACATAAAGTGTTAAAATGAGAGGAGAAGAATGGAAGAAATTAAAGAAGGAAAAGGGGTGGAAGGATAAAGGAAGATAGAGACATTTTACCAAACTGACCCAGCCACAGGCTGGAAACAGATAATGATATTTGTGATCATGTGTAGTTTTTTTATAAGGTTTTGTTTCTAGATATTTCATAATATTCTCTTTCTAGATGTTTCATGTAATTAACCCTTTCTAGATATTTCTTAAGGATCCTTTTCTAGATGTTCCATAAGGTTCCCTTTTTAGTTGTTCCATAAGGTTCCCTTTAGAGATGTTCCATAGAGTTCCCGTTATTGATTTTCCAAAAGGTTCTCTTTGTGAATGTTTCAGAAGGTTCCCTTTTTAGCTGCTTTGTCATAAGGTTATCTTTTTAGATGTTTCATTTAAGGTTCCCTGCCTATATTTTTTAGAAGGTTCACTTTCTAGATGTTTCATACTGGTACTTGAATTATCAGCCTCTTTATGACATCATTCACCGCAACCTAATGCTCTATCACTGGCTGTATCATTATTTACCAGGAAGAAGAGAATGCATGGGATGCTCTCAACAAGCCCTTACACGTGGCTGTGGCAAATCGCATGATAGGAGAAGTGTATAGCAACATGGGGGAATTTACTAAGGCCATAGTACATCAGAAGAAACATTTAGGTAACAATGACTTTTTACTAATTCAATTTTAATTTTGGCAAGTCATTATAATTTGATTTATAGAAGTTATGATCAAAACATTCAAACAAATTCAACATAAAACAAAACTATTTAAAAGTCAGTGTCCAGAAACCTCCAGACAAGGGTGTGGAAAGCTAACTTTTCTAGGGGGAGGTCTGCTAGAAAATTTTACCATACCTTTAGGGAATACAATTTTTTATACATACATACGGCCCGACCCTCCTAAGAGGGTTCATCAAATTATACGAGGATTCCGAACCCCCTATACCTCCTCTTTATACTCTTGCCTCCAAGTATGTATTGAAAACTCATAAAAGCCAATGAGTTAATTTTGATATTTGACACCCGGACTTAGGAGATAGTTGGAATGTTTGTCTTGGATATGGATATGAACCAATAGTTGTCACTAGAGTAGTAATTTAGCTTTAGGTTCAGCAAAGACTGGGCTATGTCCTAAAACCAAATGAGTCTCTTTGGTCCAATGTATTCTCCCAAATTCACTATTACAATGTAGCTAAAATGTTTTAATATTTCTTTTAATTTGCTTACTATTAGAAATTGCTCGAGCTGAAAACAGTTTGATTGAACAACAAAGAGCCCTCGCTACTATTGGTCGGACATACTTCTGTATGGCAGAAAGCATGGACACTGAAAATGCAGAGTATGAAGCATGTCTGGATCAGGCAAAAAAAGCTTATTTAAAGAGTCTCAAAGTATGTGAAAGGTGAGTTACATAATTGATGATTGTTACATTAGGTATTGGTTAAAAACCTGGACATTTAATGTAAGAGAGACCAGGAAAATGTAAGTCATGGGAATAAAGTTTGTGAGGAGTATGTTAGCTGTCATGAGGAGAAACAAGATTAGAACTGAAGTTATCTGGGAAAGAGTAGGAGTACAGGAAGTACTTGAGATAGTAGAGAAAGCAAGGGTAAGATGGTATAGACATGTAATGAGGATGTTGGAGTACACGAGATAGTAGAGGAAGCAAGGGTGAGATGGTATGGACATGTAATGACAATGGAAAAGGAGAGAATACCAAAGAGAATGATGGAGGTGAAGCGTTTAGGAAAAATACTGGAAGAGAGACCAGGAAAGAGATGGGAGGATCAGATAACAGAACGTGTGCAAGCGAGAGGAGAAGAATGTGGGGAGGATAGAGGAAGATGGAGGCACTCTACTAAACTAACCTGGTCACATGCTGAAAACAGTTGATGATAGTTTTTGGCTAATAGTAAATCAAACTACTAGCACACTAACTTGGGTAATTTTATAGTAGACATCAATGAGATAGCACAAAAAAGGAAAATATAATTTAAATACCAATACTCGATATCCACAAGAGATTATCTTTCTTAGCAGTCGAAGAAAATACTGTGTCTTGGTTTGTTGATCATTTTCAAATGATCCAACACCTTAGCTCCAGTGGTGTATTCTGAGAAAAATTAATAGGTATGCTGTACTCTAAAAGTTGCAGGGGAGATTTGGGGGTCAAGGACCCTCAACCACCTTTGTCCAAAAGCGTCAAGGGATTATTTCAAGGGATATAGAGTAGGGGTTCTCGAACATTTATTATTTCCCCTTGACTGAATGCTATCTTAGGCCATTTTGAGCCCCCCTCCCCTACTCTCATATTCTTTCTTCTTTTATTTATCCATAACAATGATTACCATCCATTCAAAATGTAATAAAAGTAACTCCATGGTGTCAGCCTGCATTCAGGCTATACCTACCGAGGGGCTACCAAACTGTTTGGTGAATTAGTGCCAATTCTTGCGGATAGGTGTCATGTGGTCAGCATAACGATGACTTCAGCCATTAAACTCGGCTTTCTATACCGGAGCCACTACTACTTTATTCGAGTAGCTCCTTATTTATCCACCCTAGGCTGAATCTAACCCCTTCCAGACCCACTGCTTCCCAGATAATCTGAAAGCGCCGGGAATCAAGCCCAGGACATCTGGGTCCATAGCCAGAACCTCTGCCCACTAGACCACAAAGGCGATCCTCAAATTGTAATGATATCTACATGGTTAGAAATTTAAGTAAATATTAATGTTGGGGCTAAGAGTGGTAAGGGTACATTTCTGAATGCATAAGAGAGACAGATCCTATTCAATTAGCCCAGTGTAATTAAAAGCACACTGTTAGCAATACTCATAAACAATCATAATAAGAGTAAAATGAAGTGGTACATGGATCAAGCGTCCATCAGATCTTGGTGAGAGGGAGTCAGTTGGATTGTCCAACTCATGTTGCAATTAAAACTATTTCTTAAAGCTTAACTTATCTCACACAATGCTGCTTGGAAACAAACGAGTCTCCCAACTTGATAATTTATGCTCCAGAAGCTATTTAGATGCGTAAACTCTGATTAACATAAGGGAGATTATCTTGGACTATTAAAACTATCGCTACGTTATTGGTTTATTGCTAAGATATTTACACATATCTTTTGCTGTAAGCAGTGGTGCACCCAAGGGGGAGAGGGGCAAACAGGGTATTGACCCCTCCCCCCCTCTTTCCCAAACACCACAAAGAATGTTAATAGAAATTTAAATAATATTAAGTGTAGCTAAAATATTTAGCAATGAAGATGTGTTGAATGTATATGCTACATTTTAAAACCAGGCTTCAGACTTAAGCCTAATATTCAAAAGTTTACCTTTACACACAAAATTAACAATTGAAAAAATATACAAATAATAGCTTCGATACCATTTGCATTATTTAAATCTCTTAATTACTATAAAACTATTCCAAATGATTTATAAAAGCAATTAATATCCATAAATATTTTCGGCCTTATGGGGTTAAGGGGCTGTGCAACCCCAAACCAGCTCTCTCCATCAAAATTTTATTATTGCTACACCCTTGATTTAATGCCTCCCCCAAAGTAAATGGCTGGGTGCGCCATTGATTAAGTAAATTATTTGAAAATATATTTTATTTTACCTTTTCATTCTAAATCATCTTGAAATGGTGAAATTACACTCCTGAATTTTGGAATTCTTTGATGTTTAAATTTTATACAATCACAATTTCTAATAAGTCATTAATGTAAAACAAAAAACTAAAAGAACGCTATTAAAACTTCACAAATCCTTTCTACTAAAGAAAAACAAGAATTACTGTCAACTAGGGTTAAGTAGCCTCATACCCCCCCNATGTGACTAGAATACCTAAACATAACTCAATGTATTTAATTAGTTTATAATTTAAAGCTTGTTATATATACTATTATTTTACAATTAATTTAAATATATTTTATGTGATTTTACTTAAACTATACTAAATTAGCTTAATAAATAAACATTGTGATCTTGAATCTTTTTTCAATAGTTGGCACAATGCTTAGCTTGCTTCACATGAACAGCATGACCTGGGGTGTAAAAACCCGAGCTCATTGGCCAATTACTTGTGGGTGAGCGGAAAGGAATGTGTTGCAACCCCCTAGACATTGGGCAAGCTCATTAGAGCCTCCCTAGCTTGCCTTGCGGTTTTCAAGCGGCAGGCCCTGGGTTTCCTATTGTGCTAAGTAGAACATTTTGGAAGAAGAATTACTTAAAACACAGTATTCTTGGAATATGAACTAATATTAGTTTTAAAATTAATAATTCATTACATGTATATTTATTAACAATTTAAACATTAGTATTTATACAGTTCACACAGACAGCATTGAATTAAACAAAAAACTAGTCCATATCATTATGGGTATTCAGCGCAGTACTATCATGCCCAGAGAATATGCCACTGCTTAGCTCAATCGGTAGTGTGTCTGATTCCTAATATGGCCGAAAATGTTATCATTAGCGAAATGTGATTTTCCCCATCCACAGAGATAAATTAATGGCTGGGGCTGGATCTTATGTCTGTTCTAGATTTAAGTAAGTTTATAGGTTGTATGCTGATATAATAATAAACATTTGTTTCACAAAGTGCATGTTAAAAAACTTGAAATAAAAGTAATAGTGATTCACAAGACTGGATTGCTTCTTTTTAATCATTTTATTAGATCTTCTATGTAAAATGAATTCTTTTTTTTATCCATCAAATTTTCAACGCTATATTGAAATATAACTCCATGGTGTGAGCCCATAATCTAGTCATACCGACTGAGGGAAGATAGAGCCAACTTCTGTGGATAGAGGTTGTCAGTCATGTGGTCGGCACAATGAACCCTCCCAGTTTTCTAGATTGGAGCCACTACTTTTTAGTTTAATTACCTCCTTATTTACCCTTGTGAGGCTGAGCTGGTTCAAGACCCACTGCTTCACAGAAATTCTGAATATATATAGTATCTGAATGCACATTAAAAATATAAAATGTAAAAATTATTACTGTTCAAGTTGTTTGTTAACATTACCTTAGTAATATATTATAATAAGAATAGATATTAACACTCTCCATGGTAGAGCCGTTTTTAAGCGTCTTTGTGGAATTCACGAGGAATGAGAAAGACATATTAAAATTCTTCCATTTTGTCATGTGTTTTAAAAAATATGGTATGCGAGACACACGATATCAGTAAAATATTTGCTAAGTTGGTTTGTGTTTTGCGTCCGGCTTTGAACTGTTTCATTCAAACAAATTTTTTTTATTGGTAAATAAAATTTGGTGTTTGCTATTTTGAATTTTTAGTAATGATTAATATTTACTTTAGCTTTTATTGACATACTTTATTAATTACACTCTGTTTATTAGAAGAAATTTATATTGGTTCAATTTTTATTTTGTTAGTAAAATGGTCTTAAATTTTTTTAATAAAATATTTTTTATTATCATATATCATTCATCTTTATTTCAAGTTAAAGAGCATAATCTGATATTTATAATGATATAAGTATCATACTATATCCTATTTACTTTGTTACTAGAAAAATCACAAATTATGCTAAAAATGGCTAGCATTTCTGGTATGGACCATGTATTTTCTGTCAGCAGTGAAATCTTAGAGGAAAAATCCTCGCATGCCAAACATGAATCATATAGATAGATATGTTTGTTGGCAAGAACATTTATAAAGATGTAAAAACACTTGCCTCAGGATAGGTAGAAGTTGTGAGCTGCAGCAAACCAATCAGAAGATTGATGACGAATGATGATAAATATAAATCATAACCTTGTTAAAAATAAGTTTGTAAAACGTACCTGTAGTGGTTAATATCTGTGATGTGTTTTTTGTCTTGATCACTTGTCCTGCATTGTCCAGGTAGGTACACTGGTTATCCCTTTTTACGATTACTATTTTTATATATTCAAACAACCAATAAATCATGGATATAAAATTTCCATTAGTTTACAAAAACTGCCCTAAATATAAAAAATCATATACCCTATAACTTATTTTCAATCATTAAACATAAACGATATATTTACTTCTTAATTTATGTTGCAAATAAGGATATTGAAAGGTGATGTTTTATTCCAACTTGGGTACTTTTTGTTTTTCAAAATAGGCTGACTGGGATCGGAAAGCAAGAAATGGTAGAAATGAGAGCCCGGTTGTTACTCAATTTTGGACTTGTTTTAGAATGTCAAAAGGATATTGAGAAAGCCATTGAATTTATACAAAAGGTAACACAATTATTTTTTCAAAATAATTTATAAGGTTGTCAGCTCTGCAAAATATATACTATTTTATAGTTCAAATGAAAGATCTACATTAACTTATATGTTAATTCAAAAATGGGTGTTTTGGGAGTTTGTATCTTGGTTTTCTCACTGTTAATAATGTTTGCAATACCACCTTTTCTACCTATATACTAAATATAATGCACTAAATCTAAATAATAGAACAATATAATTTCCTCATAATTTTCACTGTGAATAAATGTAAGGTAAAGTGATCCAAAATTTGATTTGCTTTTATTAATTCAATTATTTAGATACACTTTCATAATTTTTAGATCTTAAAATATCATAACATATCCAATTAAATTATGACATTCTCTTGGTAAAACTGCATATATGATTTTTTTCAGAATAACCTAATAAGTGTATATGTCACTTTATTAATTGTTTTATTTTTTAAATCTATATTAGATTAGTGCTGCCTCCCACCCCAAACCTCCTTCCTGCCTGAATGATGGGACAAGACATGTATTGGCTCAGATGACCTAGGAGTAGTTTTATATCTGGGGCAGAATTCACCTTATTCTAATCCCTGGGCGAGTCTTATTAAGTAGTTGTGGAAATATAATTTGACTTTTTTTTAAGGGCCTCTCCTTTATATGCCTAGAACCCGATAAACTTAACGAGTTTTCATTCTTTAAAAAAATTGTCTTAACATTAATGTTTAACCCTTTGAGTGCCAAGAGAAATGACAAAAAAACGTGCTAAAAGTGCCAAGCTATTTTTCTGAAGAAAAAAAACAGGATAGTGTTTAAATTTTAATAACTTATTAGTCTTTGTATTTCTTGCACTCAAGTTTTTACATAAACTAGCTAACATGCTTGCCAAGCCGATTATATAATTATGCATATACTTTTTTAATTTTTAAATATAATAATAAAATCACTAGCCAAGATATTAAAAAAAAAGTTTACTCTTTTATTTAACAGTCATTTTAGCTTTGAAAATTTAAATAGCTTGAAATAGAATAAATCACTGAAAAGAATATAACAAACTGAGTAAATAATAAAATTTACATAAAAAACTAATTTTAAATTTTATGCTAAAATTGGGTTGTGCATAGCAGCTGTTTCAGTGACCATCAACTTTAGCAGGGTTATAGTAAAAAAAAAAGTCTAAAATAAATAATTGGCTTGGAATCAGAAGGGGGTGGGGGTGGACTTCAAACCTGGTACTTCTGAATATAAATATGAAGAGGTTGTGGTGGATTATCAGACTATCCTGATCTTCAAGATTTATTTCATTCCAATAAGAATCACTCGTATTCACACTCGCGTTATCAATGTCAGCTGCCACTTCTACTTGTTCCGAACTTTCACTTTCATTAGAATACAATTCCTGTTCAGTTTCATTATTTACAAATTCATAATCACTGCTTTCAGAATCACTAACAAATTGATCACTCTCGCTTGAGCTATCAATAAATATTGCAAGTATTTGTGTGTCTTGAATCACAGCTTTTCTCTTAGTAGCCATGTTTAAAAACAAGGCCAAAGATAAAACTCATAAAGCTAGAAAATAATGTTCATGTTCGATATATTGAAACTCCAAGTGCAAAGACAAAAGTAGCTTGAACATACGAGAATGCAGTGGAAATAAAATCTACCCTATCTGTTGACTTAATACTGAACTAAGAGCTCGAAAACATGGGATCACTGTGAGCGACGCTGGCCATTTTAGCAAATATTTTGAGCATTGTTCTGAGTGACATTGGTGCTCAAAGGGTTAAAGACCTGCTTCAATGGTTGCATGCTCTAAGGCAGTGGTTGGCAAACTATGGCCTGTGTCCAACCCGCCAACTGATTTTATCTGGCCAGCAAAAGATTTAGCAAACAAACAATTGTGTTAGTAAAAATAGACTAGTAATTAGTTACAATATGAGAATTAAAATGATGAAATTATGCTCTCTATATTTTTTTTTCAAAATGGCCCACCACAAATTTTTTTTTTTAAACCCATACATCTCGCTATACCAAAAAAGGTTGCGGACTCCTCTCTAAGGCATCATTCTTTCAATCACATCTATTGGTGACAATGAGTACAAAGTTCAAATCCTGATCTGGTGTACTAAGTGTGGTTTTCCCTAAATGGCTTACCACTATCCCTCCATGCAAGTACAGTTACATTTCCTCTAAATTCTACTTTCCTCATTCTTGACTTATAAGTGTAAATATGCATATAGCTCAAACAGTAAGCAAGATATGAGGCAAAAATAAAGTGTAGAATTTAAAATCAAATTTTGGGCCTTTAGAGTTGATTATTAAAAATTTGACTCACTATAAACTTAACGCTTAATTTTAGAACTGCATCTTATTACCTGTACGGGCTATATGCCTATGTGATAATTACACCAATGTGTTAGATATGAGGAAGGTTGAATTTAGAGGAAGTGTACCCTCATTTGTGTGGAAGGAGAGTGGAAAACCATCTAAGAATAAACACTCTCAATATACCCGACCAGGGCCAGACCCTGATCTTCCCGTCATTGGCAGGCCAGTATATTGTGAGATCATGTGGCCACTGATGTGGGTTATTACTCATATTAAATGTATTACAAAATAAAATTTAAATATATTCCATTTGTTTTTTCCCTCAGTCAATTGGTCTGTGTAAATCTCATGACTTGTTTGAAGACCTGTACCGCTGCTATTCCTCTTTGGCGATGGTGTTCTACCGACAGAAGGACACTAGTAGAGCCCTCTGTCTTCTTAACAAGGCACTGGAAACTGCTCGTAGACTAGAAGACAAAGCACTTCATTCTTGTGAAACGCTTGCTTCAAAAGCAGAGGTAATAAACTTGGCGTATTTTTTCACTTGAAAATATTGAATGCCTACTTATTGAAGTGTCTTATTAATTAAGAACCAGCATGCATTCAATTTGGAAAGCAGGCAATTAAAACAATAGAAAGTCACACATAGTCACATAGTACATAAATTAAATCCATTGAAAATCTTCCAAATATCAAGTTTCATAATTTTGAATTGAATACAAATCCTAAGGAGATTCAGATTTGCTTTTTAAGTTTGAAGCTGCACACAGGCTTAAACATCGGCTTCTATCAAACAATTCATTCACTATAAGATATTTCCTGCTTTGATGGCCGCATGATCTAAGGCACCACTCTCACAGTAGACTGGACTACCGATGATGGGGAGATTGAAGTTCGAATCTCAATCAGGTGTACTGAGCGTGGTTTAATAAAAAGAGTTTTCCACTTTCTCCACACGATTGTGGTTACACTTCCTCTTCCTTCATAATCCATAAAACCATTGACGTAATTAGTACATAAGCGTAAAACCCAGATGGATAGTAAGAATCAATGCTTAAAAAAGTACAAAATATTATTTTTAAAGTTGTCACTGTATGTTTTTTCTCGATTGCAATTCTTAAACATTTCCTATTTAATTATTTTTCCAAACATCCAACCATATATAAACATTTCTTTATTCAACTTCATACCCTAAAAAAAACTAAAAAATGTAAATAGTAATTAAAAACAATTCATTTAAACAAAGAAGAAGATCTAGTTTACCAAGTATTAATGTATATTATACATGATTAATAAAATAATTAGGAATTACAACAGTGAGCATGTATTTTTAACTAAAAATAAAGCTTCACTGATATAAACATTTATAAATAATTAAAAAGGGTCAAAACCACAAGTCTATTCAATTCACAAAACAGGGTTGTTAATTAAGCAAAATGGATATAAAATAATTGCAAACTAATATGATTATTGATAATTGATGATAATTGATTATTACTCATTCTATATTTTGCCATTTTTCTTAGTTGCTATTAATTTTACTGAGAGATAAGAATTGAAGTATCAAGAATTGTAATGATAAGATTGATCCTCGATTCTTTAAATACCATTAAGAACCAAGGAATTGAGTTTGACTTCCTTAATTATTTTGGCAATATCATTGATAATAAATGGTTCAAATCCACTTTCTCAAATCTCGATCATCATTTCACTTACATTTCTTGAATAAGAATCTTAATTCTGGAAAACATACATAATAAACATAAATGCTGCTCCCCTTTGCATGTACCATATTTTGGCGAAGTGTCGCAAATATGCCCCACTTCACATGACTTTTGATTTTAATAATAACCTTAATTTTTTGCTGTGCAGCAGTGTGAATGAGTTATTTGTTTACTTTGTTTTACACGCAGGTGAGTCTTTTAAACTCCATTCAAGTCTCACTCTTATACAGTAACTCATCTGTTAATTGTCTCATACTGAGATTTTGTTTTAATATTTTTAGTACATTTTCATATATTTGTGTTGTCCATTTATTGTAGTGCGTTCACCTGCTGTTTTTGCAGGTGTTTAGAATCTAGATTTCTCCCCTATGGGGATATTACTATGTTTTTAAATTGTAATATATATTTGAAAGACGCTTTAGTTGTGTTAATGTGCGTCTAATGTGTCTAATGTTTAGTCCTTAATATTATATCTCTTTGAAATTATCTTTGACAAATTTACAAGTGCATTTTGACACAGAAGTTTTTCATAGCTTCTTCACATTTTCTTTATTATTCAAAATGGCTGATACGGAAAGTAGGAAACGAAAACGGAATTTAATTTATTATTATTATCAGAGAAATGCAGATAAAAAGACATGCATATCTAAAGTTTGCAAAATAATATTATAAACTACACGATGTAAGTAAAAATTAAAACTTAATTGATGAGTTACTAAGCTTATTAGTAAGCCTGCGTTCATTAATTATTAATATAGTCCTTAGGTAACAAATAAAGAAATTTTCCTGGTCCTTTTTACTGACAAGATCCAGAAAAATAATTAATGTAAAAATTAAAAGTATCGTTAAGGGACAACAATAAAAATCCTAGGCAGCTTCGACTTAGACTTTAACTTTTCTTCGCAAGTTTTAAAATTCGCTTCACATTTAAAAAGCGGCCATCACACACCCCTAGAAACCAAAAAACACAAACTGGAAGAAAAAGAAATTGACAAAGGTTGCTAGAACACTTAGAAAGGAATATGTTTAAGGAACATGTAAAATGAACAAATAACACATGTTCCTTTCTAAGTAGTCCATCATCCTTTATCAATTTCTTTTCCCTCCCTTTTGTGTTTTTTAGTTTCCTCTTTTAATAAAGTTGTGGAGCTCATTTCACACTCTTCCTTGATTAGTTTACATAGAAATGAAAACTAGGTTGGGGGATTCGGCAGTAACGATCAATTTTCTTTAAGAGGCAGCCATTACCTCTTTACCCAGTGGCAGCAATGTAAAGAGTGAACTGTGTTCTTCTTTTCATTGTAAAAGCCATACTACTTTTGTTCCTTGTTATATTACTCTATCTACCTTTCCTGTGCCTTCTTCCAAACATATATTACAAACTAACTCAAAAAAGTAAAAAGAGGTTTTCATAAATAGATATGTTTTTAAATTATTATTTTTGAAGGCGCTAGTGACCATTTTTATCGACATGCCTTAAAACTGCAATTAATAAAATTAATAATAATAATAATCATAAACATAAACAGTTATAACTCTTGTTATTAATTTTTTTGTTAACAAAGGTTAATGCCGGGTACAAAAAATTAATGTTAGAGATGAACACACAATCTAAAAATACACTTAGTTGGCAAATTAACACGAGAGTTTAGCGTGAGCACAAAAGACATGGTCGGTTAAGAAAAACAACTGAACAGTGAAAAGTGCATGATAATCTTGATACTTGTGCTACTGCAGCACCTTTTTTGATTGCTACAGTGGTTGGATTGTGCATCTTAGTCAATGACTTCAACATTTTTTCTTCATTTCTGATTATGTTCAAATTATTTCATTGGTTGTTAAAGAAAATAAATACTAACAAATTGGTAATATACTTTTTAAGTGGCAGTTTAAGTCCTTAAGGTCTGGTTGCTAGGTTGGTCCTATGATTAAGTTGGGTTAAACTACTAATAAGCACCCACCTTGTTGGCATAGTTAGCTGACACACTAGTTTCATGTTGAGCTATACTGCCGAGGACGGGGAGATCAAGGTTCGAATCTCAGTTGGGTGAACTGGGGGTGGTTTTTCCTAAATGGTTGTCCACTCTCCCTCCATGCAAATTTGGGTTCACTTCCTCTAAATTCAACCTTCCAAATTCCTAACCCATTAGCTTAATTAGTACTTAATCGTATAACCTAAACAGGTAGTAAGATGCAGTGCTAAATAATATTAAAACTAATAATAGCTCTAGAAATAATATTTAAAACTTGATATTTTTTTCCCTTGAATGCTGGTTCTGAAATATTTTTGTTTAAAAATCTCGAATATCCATAAGTCTTGGAGGATTCAAGGGACCCATCCATGTAATTGATTGACAGGTTCAGAATATCAATCAGTAAATAGTATTAATTTGATAATATAATGAGTATCAACTAAGTTACCTAATTATTTAATTTTTAACATATTTACTCTAGAAGTGTTTCAATTCAAATGTTGTTCAATGTTGTCAAGGTTTTCTTCAGTATGGCAGACTTCAGAGGAGCAAAGCAAGCTCTCTATAAGGCATACAAACTTCACACACCAAATAAATCTGAAAGGCATTCAATTGAAAATAACCTAAAAATTGGTAAGACAAATGCTGTTTCTTTAGGGTGTTGATCAACTTACCTTAACTTGACAACTTATCTCATTCGATCAGATATATGTCAATTTAGTCAAGGGTCCCGGGTTCGATTCCCAAGGTGGCCAAAAAATGTATCATTGGTCAAATGTGGTTTTCCTATTTCACAGTGATGAATTAATGAGCAGTGGGCTGCATCTTGAGTCAGTTTTAAATTTAAGCTAGTTTATATGTCGTATACTGATATAATCAGTAAGTTTAGAACGTGCACATTAGATACCTACCTCAAATAAAAACAAACCTTAACATTCACGATAACACAATATAAAGGTTCTCCCCTTGTTACTGCAAATCTACATTTGTTTTCACAGCAGTCGCCTTGTGTCAAGCAGAGGATAAACTGCTTACTCTTTCCGAAAATGATTTTGTGATCAAAAAGAAAATCTACGAGACTTTGGGTGATGGTTGCGTTGCCGTTAAAAACTTTGATAAAGCTATTGAATACTACCACAAAATGCTGGAGGTATGCTAAAATTTAGATTTCTTACAATTTTTTTCTTTTTACAAACGGTTATGTTTGACTTGATATAAATTGTATGGTCAAACAGAAAAGTAAAACTTATGATCTAAAATATTTCATTTAGTCAAAGTAAACTCTGATTTATGAATACTGCATTAAAAGAGCTGTAAAATTCTTGAGATTTTCTTTTCCTGAAGAATTGATTCAATAAATGGTCAGCTTTATTGGTGAGATTATTTCAACAATTTTACTACACTTGGTTCACATCACATTTATACTAGGAGTAGGAGTGTACAAGTAGGCATTTTTCACTTTGAGTAGAGTTTGAATGAAAACAAAGCTTAATCTGAGTTCGAGTAATATAGAGCATTATTCTTAGCACACATTTTTTCAAGTTAAATTTCTGAAATATAGCCATGCATAACACAAATATACATTTTTATGAAAAATAATTTTATGTGGGAAAAAAAAAGTCTCACAAATTCATGTTTTTTAAATATATTCAAAACACTTGTAAATGTTATGATTTTTTCAATCAGACAAAAATAGATATTGATATAATTTATTTGCTATAAAATGGCCTAAAATGTAATCAAATTAATTAAACTCAAAATTTTTGAGTTTTTGAAAAAAAAATTTGAGTTTCAATAACTTCTTAAACTAGAATTGAACTCAAATTTTTTAGTACTTGTATGCCTGTAGTTTTTAGAAATTATTATAAATGATTATTAATACTGAAAGTAGAGGAAACAATACCACATGACTTTGATGTTTTCTTAGTGTGTGGAGTCCCAAGGAGGAGGGTGCGAGGGCTTAGCCCCAGCTTATGTGTCTCTCTCACAAACATACAAGGATAATAAACAATACAAAGAGGCGCTAAAATACTTACACATGGAACTGAAGCTTCATAACAACAACCCAGTTGAAGTGAGTGATTAGTATTATTTATTATTTTCACAGCGTCTTACTACTTGGTGTCAACCTCGATGCTCTTGGGGTAAAATGCTCACCACAGGACCCGATGTTTGTGGGTTCAAATCAAGCCGGGGTAGATGGAATTTTACTTGACCAATAAAAATCCATAGCACAGTTTTCTTCCGAGGGAAAGTAAAGCTGTCTGTCCCATGTCGATTGTACTATGTAAAAGAACTCTGGAAGTCATGTAAAAATACCTTTGATAGCAAAATTGTTGGTCAGTTTCTCTCTTGTCCATAAAAATCCTTGTGTGCTAATACAAGAAGTTGGTTCAGAAAGTGCACGTTAAATACCTCAAATAAATCAATACTACTGGTTGAGGTTGTATACCTATACAATAATTACTCTAATGGGGTAGGGATTACTAAGGAATTATTTTAGAGGTAATCCACCCCGCATTTGCATGGAAGGAGAGTGGACCTCAGTGGACCAAACTGGGATTTGAACCCCAATCTCCCCATCATCAGCAAGCCACCCAAACACAAGAGTGACGTCTTAAATCGTTCAGCCACTGAAGTGGGTGAGTCATTAGTAAAGTTGCATGCCTATGGTATAGTAAATAAATTTCACAGAAATAAAATACAATTTGGTCGATAATTTATCAAATTTAAGCACCAAAAAAAGTTACATATTTGTATAGTTCTACTATAAGTTTATTTATTTAAATGATGGAAAAGCAATATACCGCCACTTAGATTTTTAATGATTTTAATTCAGATTTTTTATATTAATAATGGTTTATTAAAATAGTTGATAAATATTAGATTTATATTTTATATGTTAATACATTTGGCTAACTTTATATTAGGACATAATTATTATGTTTGTGTTTTTATTACCAAACAATTGTAAAATTAGTGTAGGCTTAGTTATTTTTTTCAACATTTTAAATAATAAAAACTGAAAATTTTGTAAACATAGTGTTATCCGGTTTTTTCAGGCCTGCAAGACTACTCTCAACATAGCAGAAGTACTTGAACTTCAAGGAGCAAGTTATGAGGAGCTGTTTGATCTCTATAAATCTGCTCAACAGCTTGTGACCAAGGCTGGTGATTTGAAGCTGGAGGTTTTGGTTCTCAGCGCTCTAATATCCATGCAGAAACTTATGAAACCAGAGATTGTGGGTTAGTAATAATAAATATAAATTAGGGCTCTGCAAGTACTCAGATTTCGAGCCAAGCTGGTCATTAAAGCTCGGGATCAAGGTTGAAAGTTCTGTAGGCTCGTTCGTAATTTTTTAGCTTTCTCTTGATGTGCATTAAATCAATTTTTAAAACACGATGTTAAGTATATGCTATTTAATTTAGATGGTATTGGCAGTTTTACTTATACATCATTAGGTAACCTAACAAATTGTTAAAATTAATATCAAATCTCACATTAATAACATAATAAAGCTCTAAAACTACTTTTGGCGGGTGGAATAATTCAATATTTTTGTCCATTTTGAATTATCCTCAATTGAAGTTGCATTGCCATGACGAGGCAATGAAAATAAAAATACATAAATAGATAACTAAATACTTGAATAATCATTATTTTTACCATGTTTATATGGTTCTTTTCTTGAATTCTAATTTCAGTCAAATTAAAAATTCAACGTTGAGAATACCTGTTGATTATTTTTGAATTTGAGATATTTAACTTGTATTAATACATTCTACTACAAACAAAACTAGTATTAGTTACTATCTAGTTATATAAATATGTTGGTCAACCTGTCTAAAATCAGTGTTGGTCAACATTGCAGTAAATAGTTTACCAAACTTACCACATTTAAATAAAAAAAAGCATTTACTATTCCTAATTCTTAGCTAGAAATATTATTTTAACCATTAATTTCTTGTGAAAGCACATGTGCAACTGTGTATAGAGGAATGTTATTGGAACCGAGGAAGGGATCATGCACGATTATTACATTAAGGACTTTTAAACGAAATATGAAACATTTCAAATTTCTAACTTGTGATTCTTACATTCTCTTATAGGGCTATTAAATCTACAGAGGCTTATTTTGGGGAAATATTAGCTCATTAAAACATCAATTTTATGTACTTTTTCGCAATTGTTAGTATAATTGTAATGACCCATTTTAGTCATTTTTTCTATTATATTTTTATTTGACTGTTGTAGTTACTTTTAAATCATGTTTTTTTAAATTGTAATTATAATTTTAAAAAGAATATTTCCATTTTTTTAAACTTTTTTTTTAAAAGTATTTACCTAGACCTAAATATGAATATTTAAAAAAAAATTGTAGCCTGATTATAATTTTAAAAAGAATATTTCCATTTTTTAAACTTTTTTTTCAAAAGTATTTACCTAGACCTAAATATGAGTGTCATCCTTATTTAAAGAACATGTGTTGTTTTCATATATTTTTAAAATCTCACACTTTAAAGATGTGGTATTTACATTTTATGTTTGTTTTAACTTGTGACATTTTAAATATACTATTTTACTTTTAAAATAAACAAATATATATTTTACCATTTTAAAACTATAATTTGGGAGGTTTTTGGAAGTACTCAACTCAAGCTTGATTCAAATGAAAAAATCCAAACTCTCAGACCCTTAATATAAATTAAACCTTTTTTAAAATTCGTTTTTCATATTTATCTTATTTCTAAAGGTGTGCGAAGCTTCAAAAACTTCAACTTGGATGAAATGTGTTGAGCATGCTTTCAATATAATATTTTGTAAATTAGATTTAATATGTAATGTTATATAGCTAGGCAATTCATGTAATTTTTCTTCAGCATTAAACCTTTTTCTAAATATTCAAACCTCAATCTGGCTTTGAGAATATTTAATATAATTTTAGTTAACTTTGCTTTGAATTGCAAAAGGGGACTTGGCACTCTCTTACTTATTTAAATATAAAATTTAACCTTGTAATATAACGTTAAGCCAAACAAGAAATCGGAGTATAATTAATCAGTTTTGTTTAGTGTCGTAACCAACACCCACGTTTTGACACACACAGCGAAGCACAGTTAGATAGCATGTAACTGCTAAGAAACCTTCCCATCATCGGCACTCAAAAATTAGTTGGTATTTGTGTAGTTGGCACATTTGAGTCCTCTTTTTTGATGGAGAGTCTTAGCCAATCGTGGTATGTTAAACACCACAAAAAAGAAAGCTCAATGGCACGGTTCAGACACAGAATAAAGAAAGAGTTAACAATAGAATGTTTGAGGTAGCAACACCTCTTAAGGAAGACATCTTCAGTTGCTACTAATTTGTATTTGATATGTGATAAATATTTTAACATGCATGTGGTAAGTCACTCCTAACATATTTAACGGTTTTGAATAAATATTAAATCTCCAAGTAAAAATTATATTATCTTAAATAACAAACTAACTTGAGGCCATGTCTATGTCCAATTGATTATTCTCTTCTGCAACATTATGAGGCATGAGTAACAAGATCTTGAGAATAAAGCTACAACATATGAGGGTGTTTCAACAAATAATTTTACAAAACCTCATTTGTCTTGTTACCTTATTTATTCAAATATATCCGCTTCAGTGGCTGCATAGTCTAAGGCTCTACTCTCGCAATAGTCTAGATTGCTGATGACAGGGAGATTGTGATTCGATCCCAGTCAGGTGTTCTGAGGGTGCTTTTTATTAAATAATTTCTCATTCGCTACAAACAAATGTGGGTACATTTCTTCTAAATTCAACCTTCCTCATCCCTAAACCTAATTAGTAAATAAGTGTATAACCCGAATGGGTAGTAAGATGCAGTCCTTAAAAGTAATTAAAACACCCTAAAAATATCTCCTATTATTTACCATATTATCTTACAGCACAGATATTATCTTAACACAGATTGTCTTAGATAAAAAAAAAACCTTAAAATTTATCACACAATATTTTTCTTGTGTTCAAAATTATAACTGACATGAATTATTATTTATAGACATTCAACTTTTGTTATTGTATGTAATGTGTAATGATTTTATACTCATTAGGTGAAACTGAGAAGCAACTAGAAAGGAAGATTCAAGAAGCTGGAGATAGAATTGATGACAGTGATGAAGTAGAGGATGATAATGATGATGATGATGATGAAGATGAAACTTCAAACATTGGCAAAACTGTATGCCTGGAGCTTCTCTCAGGTTTACCAAATAATAAACTGCTAGTTTCAAGCTTAATTACAATTGCAGGTCTTGGGCTAATAGTACGCTATGCCACAACATATTAATTCTTTTTGATTGATACTAAAGATTTAACAAAATAAATATTCTTAATCCTAGTAACTCATATTCTTCCCTAATTTGGTAAAAAAAATTTACTTTCAGAAATCAACAGCAATATGTTTAAGGCTCTATGTAAGAAAGTATAGGAACATAATTAAATATGATTTTTAGAACATTTATCATTGTGAGTGCATTGCACATTATTTATTGCCCTAAGTCCTTAAAACTATGGTATAGCCTGTATCTGTGAAAATATGCATATTTAATTTTAAGATATTTAGGATTTTACTATCATGTTTGTTTAGGCTAAATTGACTTTCAGGGAAAACCTCACTTCATTTTTGAAATACACATTTTCATAATAATGAAGGAGGACAAAAATTGAGGATTGAAACAAATAAAAGGAACAAACATGTGGATTTATAATGAAATGAGAAACACATTTCATGGATCATTGGCAGCAATGTTAAGAATGATTTGTGTTCCTATTTTCATTGTAAAAACTATATTGTGTCTGTTCCTTTTATGTATTTTTTAACCCTCTTATCATCCATATATTATTAAGAATACATTTGAACTTTACTATCATATTTAGACTATTGAAGGGGGCTGTATTTATCAATCAAACTAATGGAATTGTTTGTCTCTGACAACTAGGTGAGTCAACTGATGAGAATGAAGAGTTGGTCCGTCCTCGTATGGCTCGCAAAAGAAGTCGTTTCAGTAACAAACGGAACGAGAAGGGGGAAACTCCACTTCACACAGCCTGCATATCTGGCAAACTAATCGCTGTCAAGACATTATTAGAAGAGGTGACTTTTCTTTAAACTAGGGGTGTGCGAAGCTTCGAAACTTCGACTTGGCTTCAAAACAAACATCAGCTTCAACTTCGCTTCGAAGCAAATTCTGGCTTCGAAGATTTGATAGTAAAAATATTGACATCTGTTGAGGCTGAATCATTAATAAGCAGTAAAACAAATTCCAACTCAAAATTTGATAAAAGAAAAATTAAATTCTTTCAAATCTTGGAATTTGATATTTTCTCATCAGATACCTTAACTCAGCCGGTGGTGTGTCTGTCTACTGAGCTAAGGGTTCTGAATTCAATTCCTGGCATGGCCAAAAAATTTATTGTTGGTGAAAAGTTGGCATCACTGAAGACAACATCCTGTTCAGTCTAATTACTACTACTTCCTGAGGAAGATGCTATAATAGCATCGAAATATTGAAATGTGTGTAAATATGTGTCAGTGTTTTTACTTTTATTTGTGCTCTACCATTTTCCTAATATTCTATCATTTTATTTATTTAAAGGTAAAGAAGAAAGCTCGCAGTTAGTTTTCAAATATCTTAAAAGTTGATGTTGTAAGCATTTAAAAAAAATATTGTATTTCTTAGAGGAAGGCTATAGCCATTTTTCATCAAGCCTAGTCTCATAGCTCCACAAATATGCATAACAATTTGTTGAAAAATGAGTTGTCACTTTTTTTCCTTTATAAAAAACTGAAAATATAAAGTCCCTAAAGAAAAAGAACCCTATTGTAATCCTTCTACCTCATTTTGGCATGAACCATATTTTTAAATAACCTATCGTAGAATTAAATATTGTGTTAAGAATTGAACATTTGCGCAGCAATTTATCACTTACCAAGATGGCCCCCTTAAAGATTTGAGGGTTCCATCTCTTAGTACTTTTTACATCCATTACTTTAAAGTATATTTTTAAAGTAATAAATATATTATATAAAATGCTCCTCTATATTTTGCACAGGGCCATTCTGTGAATGTGAGGGATCATTGTGGATGGCTACCAATCCATGAAGCCAGTAATCATGGCTTCAAAGATATTGTAGAACTCCTTCTGGACAAGGGAGCTTCTATTAATGATCGTGGGGGGGCAGGATGTGAGGGCATTACTCCTTTACACGACGCAGCCGCGTGTGGCCATTTGGCGGTAATGGAGCTTCTCTTGGATAGAGGAGCTTCGGCTGTTGCTCTCACTGACAAGGTATACAACTACTGGCCAACATCTGGATTTTCAATTATATATTGGGCTCCGCGAGTACTCAGATTTCAAGCTTCCACTTAAATCAATTTTTAAAATGCACTGGTAAGCATAGTCATAGATAATATCGGCATTTCCACTTAGAAATCATTTGGTAACCTAACTTTTTGTTAAAATTAATGCCAATTTTCACATTAATAAAGTAAGAGCTTTAAAACTAGAGCTGGGCCGATCAGCTATTTTGCTGATTGGACCGATGCCGATCATTTGTTGCCAATTAGGCCAGTCACCGATGCCGATTATTTTTGTTTTCAATTCTAATAAGTGTATAAAGTAAAATTACCCTTAAATAAAAAAAAAGTTACTTTTACTAGTTTTATAATGTCCAATATAGGTTTGTTTTAATAACATTTAAATAGAAACTTTTAAAATGTAAATGTTGTTTAGTTATTTTATATTGTTATTGTTAAGACAAGTGAACCTGTCACTAAACAAAAACAAATCACATTAATAAATAGAAAATTTAAATATAATGTTCATGAAAAAAATAATCAATCACACAAATTTATGTACACAAGGAGAATACACCAATTTTTATTTAAATTAAACACAGACTTATATACCAGTACATGTTAGATAATTAAAATATGATTTCACATTTATGTTTAAATAGGCCTACTGACCCGTTAGATGAAATAGGAATTTTTACATCCAATGTCTATTAAAATATGGCTTCAATATTAAACAATTTTTAACAATCGTAATATTTTTGTGAATTGTGATTTAGATATATCATAACATAGGGTTTTGTGATTCTACAAAGCATTCCATTATAATTTAACTTCAAAATATTAATATCGTATAGAAATAAGTGGTTTCTTAAATAAAAGTATAATAAAAAGCCATCACCATTTTTAAACAGTAATCCGATTTTTTTTATTAACAATTTAAATAATCTTAATGAAAAATAACATTGTTTTAACTACATTTAAATAAAAACTACCTTTAGAAAATCGAATGAACTGTGAACGGGTCAAAATTAACAGATCATTGAACTGAACCAGATACAATGAATCGTTCATTTAAAAGAACGATTTTGCCCATCTCTACTTCAATATGATAAAATAAATAATATAATGTGCAACGAAAGTTATTTTTTGTGTTTTTTTTTGAAGAAATACTATAAATCTTATTTTAATTTACTTTTAACTATTTAAGAAAATGTAAAATTTAAATATTAATATATATTAATTCAATTCATATTGAAATATGAGCGAAACAAATTCCCTGCCAGTGGAAAGTTTTGTACTTGCATTAAAAGAAAAGCGGTTTCCGTTTAAAACAAAATGTGCATATGTGCGAGATTATTACGTCCAATGTTTCATTTTTTGGGCATCTTTAACGAATCGAAATAAAACAACACCAATCTGCTAATATTTTATTTTATGATTATTAGATTTGTTACCTGTGAGTGTTTTTATTTCTAATAATGTGTATCTGCATAAATTGGAATAAGACCTACGGTAAAAACTAAAAATACATATTCTCATTTATTATTTTAGGAGCGTTGGTTACCCTGTTTATTGCAAACTCAAAAGAGAATTGGTGTTTATATACGTGGGAATGAATGTTTAAAGTTATCTTTTAGTTTTCAAATTGATATTTAATGTTTATGACTTAAGATTTTAAAATATACCCATATATTTTGAATAAACAGCACTAAAAAAAGAAAATAGAATATCTTTCCATGTAAAACAAAATGTAGTGCGCATGCACGGTATTCTTGCGTCTGATATTTCATTTTATAACTATCTTTATCAAATCGATATAAAACAATGTCGATCTGCTAACATTTTATTTTGATGGTTAGTAAATTTGTTACTTGTAAGTATTTTTATTTCTAATAACGTGCATAAATTGGAAAAATACCTTTGGTAATTATATATTTATTTTGATATATTTTGTTTGGAATGTTGGATGTACTGTTTGTTTCAAATGTAAGTCGCTAAGAACAAGCTAATTATTCAAAGATCACATACGAGAGAGAAGGGATAAAATATTATTTTTTTAGGACTTAAAATATACCCACACATTTAAAATAACCGGCATAAAAAATCGGAGATTCAAACACCGATCATTGGAATCGCCGGTTATGCGATAATCGGCCGATGATCGGATTAATAATCGGCATCGGCCCAGCCCTATTTAAAACTACTTTCGGCTGATAAATTTATTCAATATTGTCGTTCATTTTTAATCAAGTTAACCTTTATTGCAGTTGTATAATTGTATTACCATGACAAAGCATTGAAATTAAAAATAGCTAAATAGATTACTAGATAATTACTTTATTATTATTTTTACTATTTTTATCGGGTCCCTTTTTAAAATAATAATTTCAGTTGAATTAAAAATCTAACATATTGAATATTTTTGAATCCAAGATATTTAAAATTTGTAAAATGAAATATGTTTAGTTACAAAACTAGCACTAGTTTAGTTATTATTTAGTTAAAGATTTATGTGGGTTAACCAAAAACCTGTCTAAAATCAGTGTTACTTACAAATATTACAGTAAATATTTTACCAAAATTACCAAATTTAAATTTAAAAGAATTACTATTCCATTTACTACATTTACTAGAGATATTATTTAAAGCCTCTTATTTTTCATTCTATAAACACTAAAAATTGGATTTAAATAAGTTTATCGATAAGATAATATCTAGCAAGAACACATAAACACGCATGTGCAACTGCGCATAGAGGAATTGATTTGGAACAAAAGACGTGATCGTCTGCTATTATTACACTAAGGACTAATAAACAAAATAAGAAACATTTCAAATTTCTAACTGATTGTGACTTACGTTTTCTTGTAGGGTAAATTAAGTTAAGGAAGCATATTTTGGGGAAATGTTAGCTTATTAAAATGTCAATTTTATCAACTTTTTTTAAATAATTGTTAGTATAATTTAAATGTCGTTAAAAACATGAGTGTTTAACCGGTTTTAATTATTTTTTCTATTACATTTCTATTTGAGTCTTGTTCTTTTTTTTAAATCATGATTTTTAAAACTGTGATTGTAATTTTAAAACAGATTTCTACTTTTTTTCAAAAGTATTTACTATTTATAAAAATGAGTGTCATTCTTATTTAAAGAACATGTTTTGTTTTGATATATTTTTAAAATCTCAAATTTTAAAGATGTGTTATTTACATTTCATGTAGGGATGGACGGGAATGACTTTTTTATTTCGGGATGGGAAATGAGTCAAAATATTGGGATTTGGGACGGGAATAGGAAATTTTTTAAAATTATTTTTATTATTATTTAATTTTAGATTTAAAATATATGGATTTCTAAACTAATATGATAATACTTGTTAAATTATAATATTAAAACCAGCTTCAGTGGCTGCATGGTCTAAGGCATAGAAGAGACTGCTGATGACGGGGATATTTAGTTCGATCCTGGCCAGGTGCACTAAGGGTGGTTATTCCTAAATGGTTTCCCACTTTATCCATGCAAATGCAGGCACACCTCTAAATGTAATTTTCCTCATTCCTAACACACTAGAGTTATTTAGTACATAGGCATATAACCGGAACGAGTAATAAGACACAGTGCTAAAAATAAAAACAAAAAAATAATAAAATAAATAAAAGTGTGCATGAATAGATTTTTTTATCAAATCAAAAAACAAAATTTTGAATTAATATTAAAGAATACAATTAATAAATTAGTTAATTTTATTACATTTTTGATGTAACTTATTTTTATTGGTTAATTTCGTTTGAAAATTTTGTTTTACATTTAATTATTTACATAGTGCAAAAAATACTAGAAAACATCATGTTTGGCTTCTCTTCAATTTGCTCTGAATATGAAACTGCAAAATATTATCTAGGTTTGAAACCTCTTAAAAGTTACTTTTCTTAAATGTTCTCTTTAGGTTTGACACCCCTTATACTCTACTCCCTGTCTGGCTGTCAACAACAGACATGCTGATCCCTCATAAATGGTTGACCTTGGCAAGCTACTTCTTTCCCCCCTCCCTCTCATTTCCACACCCCAAAAGATATAATATATCTCTGTCCATCTCTAAATCTTTCAAGGTTTCACTTGCTGAACCTACAAATAACTGTTAATAGAAAGAGTACAATAAGTCAAGCATCCCCAACTTGTTAGGCTCTCTACAAGTGGTAAAATAACCCCCTCCCCCCCCAGGGTTCAGGATCCCCAGCCACCCCTAATTTCATGTTTGTTTTTACTGGTGACATTTTAAATATACTATATTACTTTTAAAATAAACAAATAAATAGACTTAACATTCTAAAATTATGAAGATAATTGAACTTGGTAGCTTTTTAAAATACTTGGCTCCTGTTCAGCTCGAATGAAAAAAAATGAGCTCGCAGACCCCTACTATATATACATACTAATCCTTTGTGAAGGGCCATTTATAGGTTCAATGAAATATCACAAGATGCGGTTTTATGAACTTTTAATTAGAACATTAAAATTGTTATCAAATTTTTAAAGTTCATTGTAAAATTTTTGAATGTACTATACATACCACACGCAAAAAGAATTCTAAAAAAATTGAACATTTTTATGAAGTAGATTATATGCCCTTTTATATGCCCTTTTATATGCGAATAATGGTCAATTTTGCCAATTTTAATGAAAATTAATATCCAAACTACATATTTTTACTTGTAGCATATGGCATTGTTCTTTGCCCGAAACTGACAAAAAAATGTACTAACTGCACTATTATAAATTTTTTACTAATATTCCTATAAAAAATCAAAGTTTCCAGTCCAGAAAAATTATTTCCTTCCACCAAAGATGATTGATAAGAAATAAAATATGTGTTTGATCTGGCTATTATGACAGTCAAATTGTGACCAGAAGCAAATTGTTAAAATTAAAGTATTTGAAAATTTAAAATTTAGTTGTAATTTTTCTATCCATATTACTTCACCACTTAGATTTGAGTATCTTTTTTTAATACCATTTTGTAGACAAAAAATGCTTTTTATTTACCACAAATCAAGGTTTCTAGCCATTTTTGTCGGTGTTGACACAACAAATTATTCTGTACTTGTCAAACCTTCCATCATGCCGCAATTCCACTGTATCCAACTTATGCTTACTTCATAGATTAAGCACTTAATTAACTTCTTTGAACATATGTACATTAAAATAGGTGTATATAATATATTTAATAGCTAATGAAGTATTTGAATGTTACAGGGTGAAACACCCCTTGACTGTCTTCTAAACTGGTATGAGAGGGCAGGTTCTTCATTGGAGCCATTTGACCAAATCTTCTATCAAACCATGGAAGCTAGATTAAGAAAAGCTTTGCAAAAAGGTATTATTTAATAGTTCACCAAAAAATGAAAAGAAAAACCTTTTGAAATCTTAGCAACAATGTTTGGTTTAGGGCTGTGTGAAGTCCACTTTTTCAATTCGAAGTGAAGTCGAATTGAATAATACGAGTTAATCCCAAAGCCAAATCGAAGTTTAAATATTTAAAAAAATGTTTAATGTTGGATGAAATATTATATGTTACATAACTATGAAAATCTAGGTATTAAATTTAACATACAAAATGCTATACTTAAAACATAGTTAATATATTTCATCTTAAAATGACAAAATGTAATTAAATTAATTTTGGATAGTTTTTTATGCAAACCCTAATTTGTGATTTAAATACCAGAAAAAAACAGATAAAAACTGTGTGCTTTAACTTTAAAAATTTATTTGTCAAAGCTTCCTAATCGTAGAGTCCGGAATTTTATTTTTAAATGGAAGTCGAAGAAAACAAATATTTAAAGTGAATCCAAAGTTTTTGAAGCTTTGAACACCCCTGGTTTAGTTTAATGATTGCTATTTAATTGGTACCGGCATATACTAATTGTCGATCTACCAATTTAACTAAATACCATTCATGCAGTTAATAGCTTATTTAAATAGAATAGTTTTTTTCTGAATACTTTGATACTTCATTTCAACAGATTCAGAAAAGATGGGTTCACAAATTTATTTGAGCTTTAAAATCAAGTAGACTTTTCAGTCTTAATAAATTAATGACTAATATTACCATAATCCTAGTTATTTTAAAACAGAGATTTTATATAACCTTTGGCTGAATTTTGTACTATCTGTATATTTTTGAGGTGTTAAATGTAATAGAAGCCTGTTTTTCCAGCGGGCCACAAAGCAGAACGTGTCATCAAGATTTCTAACAAGTCAAAAATAAAACCAAACTTAACCAAGCCTTCATCAAACAAGCACCTAACATCAAAGAGTGTTGACTGTTTCACTTATTCAATTAAATCCAGTCAACATCCTATAGAAAATTCATCCAACTGCAGGAGTAGTGGCAGTCGCAAGCCATTCCATCCCATTAACTTGCGTCGAACTATGGCGGGTAAAAACAGTTCTGATTCAGAAGATGATAGTTATGTCAACAGATGGTGTAATATCAGTCAAAGAAATGAGGAGAAAAGTGAAAATGAAGTTGATGAACAGTTTCAGTCTTCCTTTGATATATCTTCTTCACCTACGGGAATGCAAATTGATCATAAAGACATATCAAGTCAAGGAAAAAATGAAACAGAAAAAAGTTTACACACTTCATCAAGATCTATAGAAAATATAAATGCTAAGGATGAATATGTTAAGGTGATCACTGGACTTAGAAACAGAAAATTGGAGTCTGAAGAGGTATAGTATTCTATTTATTCATATTAATCACCTATTTGGTTTTAAACTTTTTTTGATACACACTTTTCCACACTTCTACATTTACACATTGTTTTGAATTTTCAGAAATATTTATACTATAAATTAAATGAGATAATCCATTATATTGACTTGAAATTAAACCACCTAAATTATAGGCTGCGCCCATAAAATCAAATCACATTTGAAAGGAAGCTATTGTTCTTATCTTCCGATAATTGACATTTTGAAATTTGTTCATAACAGAAATCGTTTATCAAGAAGCGTTTATTTTCTAAATGATTGGCCACATTGTAATATTTAAGTTGAGGAATGTAGCTGTTGTTGGTGGTTTCCTTCAAGTCATAAATATTACCTCTTTGTTTAGTGGCAGCAATTCAATTTAGGGAGACTCCTTCTTTTCATTGCTAAAACTATGCAGAGTTTTTATAATCATAATTGTTACTATCACTTTTTAATAAGACTTCTTCCATTTAAAGTATATCATCAACAACTACATTTTTAAAGATTGCATCACCATTCATCTGAAAATAAGAAGAAAAACCACAGGGTGAAGGATAACTTTTACTAACTTGCTCAAATATTTAAGCTAGCTTTTCTTCTAGATACAAACACTAAGACCATCTGCGGAAGAATCACATGATAGGTTGGCTTTTCTATCAGAAGGAGAAGTTGGTGATGATTGGCTCGAAGATGATCTTGGTTCAACAGATAGACCCAATAAACGAAGAAAACAAAATATATCTACTCACAGAAGGTAAGCTAGTAGATTTTTCTAAGCCGGAAGAGGTGACTGTGAATTTTTTTTACATTGTTTTTTCCCCCATTAAATCTCCACAAGTGAATTGTTGTGTGTATTCTTAAAATTTACCTTGCTTTTCTGTGTTGGTTTGACTTATTTTTTTAACACATTTATGGAAATTTTCGCCACTGAAGTTTACCACTTTTAAGCTTATTGTATTTCTTCTTTAAATTCAAGGGGCCACTTCAATTCAATGTGGATTTTCCTCACTATAAACGTATCAAAGTTCCTGTGATCACTCATCATTTTCTACTTTACTTTTGCTTTTTTTCCTATAACACTAAAATAAATTCCTTAAATTTAACCTTTCCTAAAATTCTTATATACTCATTATTATGGAAATAAATATTAAATAAAGAAAATTTACATTTTGATCTTATAATATTTAATTTTCTTATAACATTACCGGTTATAAACAATCAAGGTTATTTTGGTCACTTAAATATTATTTTAAAGTAATTGATATATTTTCACTTTTGGGTTGCACAAAGTTGTCTTTGTTTGGTGTAGTTTTTTGGCGTGAATGACTGAAAATTTACCTGAACTCAACCATTTGCTGACTATTGGCTAAAATAATTATGTGATTTTTATACACTTTTAAAACTGGAAAATTAATTTTGTGTATTTATTTTTTATAATTGTATTTTAAGATGTTTTTCAGAAATACTTTTTTATAATATTGACATGGTTTTTTTCCTTAAAAATTTAAGAACCAATTTAATTGCTGTTTATAGCTTAGATCTTGTGCAGACTTCTAATATGTACTCAACTCCCACAAGAGAATATGACAAGAGTGAAGATGATCTTCCGGCTGACTCCTTGATTATTGACAATATTTCTCTTTCATCAGAAATATTAGATTATGCTCACCCAACAGGAATGAATAGGTATTAAACTATCAATACTTATTTTTCAGTGAAATTGTACATATTTACACACTTTTCTAAAATAACACTTTGCACTGATTTTTCTAATAATTTGAAGCATTTAGATTAAAGTGGTTCCTTGTGTTGAAAACTAATTAATTCATGATAGGGATGTGCTAGGCTTCAAAAATTTCAACTTCGCTTCAAATATGTGTTTGCTTAGACTTTGATTTTAGAGTAAAATTCTGGATTCGACAATTAGGCTACTAAACTTTTGCTACGCGCATAAACGGACACCAGCTAACACACTCGCTTTCATGGCCAGCCTGTATATGTCTGTAATGGCCTCGCAAATTAAATGATGTCAGGATGAAATGAATATTTATTTATTAAGCTATAGGTTTGTTGTGATCGCATAGTGGATGCGTTGTTGTTGGTTAAATTAATAAAACATAAATTTAAATTACTATTTATTATATCAGATGGATTATTTTATTTCACTTGATACACATCACGCGTCTTGGATAGTGTGAGTGTGGCCTTCAACAGATTTAAGGTAATTTCACAATAGCATTTGATTTATACAGGATGTAATATAACTACTATTAGCTATCATGCCTGATTTTTTATTATGATAGTTAGACCCGAGCGGCTATCCCAAGGTGTTGATAACTGATTTACAAAACATTCCCAAGAGTTGACCCTGGAGCATCCTTGGCCTAAGCCCGGTGAGACAAGTGTAACGAGTCTTACTCTACTCGACTCAACTCGACTCAGACTTTTTTTTAATATCAGGATAACACTACCATTGGTCCTCATGACCCAACATGAACCCAGTATCCTAACTGCCCTGCAGTATCGTTAACGGCGGTACCCTGTGTGGTCCAAGACAAAGGAAGAAAACCACCCCCCTTAAAAGTTTTTAGGGTGCTATTGTTTACCCCGGCGACTCTCACCATAAGGACAGTTTTCTTTAATACTGGCTACCAGGTTTATTAACCTTGCAATACCCCATTATTGCCCACAATGTTGCTAAAAACATCTTATTTTCTAACGTGTTAGTAAAAAGTGTATCACTTTGCCAAAAAAAATTTGTTTAAGTGAAACACGCATTTATATTTATTTTGTTATTTTATGCTGCTGTTTAAAAAAAATATTATTATTATTATTATTATCATCACCGTGTCTTACTACCCTTTCGAGTTACACGCACTTACGAGGATGTGTAATGGTAGGGTGATTGTGAGATGAACTGGAGGACATACAGTTTAACGTGGAATCCGAACCACGGTGGAGGCCTGGCACACAACACATTCACAAGTTGTGATTAATACAAGTCTTGTCAGAGGTGAAGGAAGGATTTGGCAATCAGATAAATCTGTGCCGGGACCGAGTATTGAACCCCGAATCCCCAGCACAGAAGTCCAACACCTTACCCCTAGATCACCAGGTCACCCAATTATACTATAGTATTACATTTTGGGATAATAACTTAATTTATCATTTTAAGACAAAATATATTAATTACGTTTGGAATACATCATTTTGTAAATTTACATAGTTATGCAAAGTATAGTATTTTTGTCCATCATCAAACTTTTTTTAATATTCAAACTTCGATTTGGCTATGGCAATATTTCATATTATGCGATTTGACTTCACTTTGAATTGAAAAAGCGAACTTAGCACTCTCTTATTTCTTGAAATGTTTTTACTGTATAGGTATATTATTTGTTATATTCTACATTATTAAGAAAGTGATCAATTAGTGTAGATTTAAATAGGGGTGAAATGGAATGGGGAAAAATGTTCTAACTTCCCTTGAACATTTCAGACACCTTTAATCATTAACAATTAACCAGAATTACTGAATCATAGGGTTTGAGTTAAAAAATTATCTGATATATAGATGTTTTGAACAATATGAAATAGTTTTAGTAAATAATGAAATCAACCTATTTACACTTTTAAACTAAATAAAAAAAGGCTATAAAATGGAAATTGGAATATTAGTTTTAAGAAACTAAAAAAAAAGTGTGGGCTTAAAACTACTAAACAAAAAACATAAAATAAATTATAATCACACTCAATTGTTTCTATATTCTTCCAAATCCACCCATCCCATAAATGTATAAACATTTATGTGCCAATTTTTGTAAATTATTTGCATTTTTTTTCCATTATATAGAAATTTATTTTAAAACAAATTAATTCATGTTCCTACAGGAGAGAGAATACAAATATTTTCCATGAGATTATTCCCAGTGGAAACCAAACGCCGGTCCAGAACTCGCTTCTGGAATCACATTCAGATTCAGACAGACAGCCTTATATTGATCCTAGCACTAGGGTATCGAAACATCACAAACTGGCTATAACCACCCCTTCGACAACATCTGGTCTCCGCGCCATCAAAGTGCGGGTGGAGGATATGCTGTTCCTAGTGACCGTAAAAGAACCAGACACTCAAACTATTGGCTCGCTTGCGAAGGAGGCTGCAGAACGCTGTTTTATGTAAGTGAATTGTGTAATTAATTTTGAAACACCAATAGTGATGAAAAATAACTCATTTTTTAAATTATTACTACCCACTTTGGTAGCCGCATGGTCTAAGGTGCTACTCTCTAATTAGACTAGGCTGCTGATGACAAGGAGTTCATGATTATATCTGTCCAGGGTTCAAACAATTTCCTGCTACCGGCAAACCAGACAAGATGAGTCTTGGCATTTAATCTTTGTGGTCACAGATACTGGTTTTTTTTACCAATTAAGTTTTTTATAAGTTAATACGTCACAGAAAGTTCAAAGTCTTCATGTTAATTAACACACAGGAATAAGAGGACAAGGCCTGCACATATATATATTTATTTAAAAAAAATCAGAAATGAGTGTTTAATTCATTTTTGCTGAAGGTGTTTTATGTGTATCAACAATATCTTTGTTGTTGACCCATTTCCTGGTGCGCACATATCAGAGCTTTTCACATAGGGTTGGCAACAATTTTTCTATTCGTTTTCTCTTATCCGACAAATATTTTAGTTATTTTTTTAATTGAAAAATCACACCTGGACATGGGAATCGAACTCGGTACTTTTGGCTTGGTACGCCATTGCTCTAACCACTAAGCTATCCAGGAATTGAAATCATGTGCCCAGGGTAATTTTCCACTCATATTTTAAGGCAGAGTCTGTGATTGACATGCGGAAATCATTGGCAAATATAATAGAGCTATTTAATCCATCATGGTATGCTCAGTCTTACAGTTGTAATTGTAACATTGGCAGCAAAAGCCAACTACTGAGTTGATGGTGGCTTAGTTATCCGATAGCTCGTGATCTGAAATGATTACACATTTGTAGTCAACGATGTCCGCATGGACCTCACACACTCTACCTTAAAATATGAGTGTAGAATAACCCTGGGAACAGGGCGGTTCCTGGATATCTCATAGCTTACTAAACCAAGGGTCCAGGGTTCGATTTTCAAATCCGGGTGTCATTTTTCAATCTTAAGAATATGATACTTAAATGTACTGTAACTAACCAATATAAGAGCTTGGATATTTAATCCATCAAAATATTTTAGCTACTCATTTATTTTTTCATTTATTATTATAATTTGTGGTTTTATTATTTCATTTATTGTTTTATTCATGCTGCAAGTACAGAATTGAACTGCTAGCTCCATAAATCAGCTCCAATTTGAACTATTTAAACAAGCTAAAAGTACAGTGGTTCATTGATAGATGGGATTGCAATAACTTATTACAATGAAAAGTCGATTTGCGGCTGCTCCAAAGAACGTTCGGGCAATTAATGATAATGCTCAACACCCGCGCCAGAAAAAGGGTTAACAACTTACTGACAGTAATACCATGCATTTCCCGAATGTATTCTTTTCATAATTTCCATACTAATATTGTTATTGCCATTTAAAATTGTTCCTAAATATTTAAACTCATTAACCATGCCAAATAACATGTTGTTCATAGTAATTTCTAAATTTTTGTCCTCAATCTGTGTTCTTTGTGTGATCATATGCTTAGTATTTTTGTTATGTTTGTTAATTAATAATAAATTAAATAAATCATTTTATTTCAACTGTCAACTTGTTATTTTTGTTGTAACAGAAAGAAAGATATGATTCCCAAACTGGTCCTTTTAACAAGAGATGGTGCAATGCTGTCAAATGACGACACTTTGGCTTTAATTATCAATGAGGAAGAAATTCATTCCAGTGTTTTATCTTGGGATACACCTCTAATATCAGAACGATATAAAAGATTCTGCAAAATTTCACAATTAGGTAATCTTAACATAAGAAACTTTTAAAGTAGTTCATTATACAACTATCTGTGATCTGCATTATTCAAATATTGTTCTTTTTATTAACATTTTACTACACAATGTTTATGTATTTTGATATTATTACCTCATACAAAACATGGCAAGTGTTGATTAACTATCTACTTGCTAGTTTATTTGCTGTGTATCTCTGTAAATTTATCATCCTTTGATTGTTTCACTTACACATCGTATGTAAAGGTTATTTGGAATAGAGCACTAGGCTAAATCATGGTTTAAATTAGGATGGATAGCCAGCACACTTACCTTGGTGATAATGGAGTAGAAATTGTTTAGATTGTTCTATTCAAACAATTTCTACTCCAGTATCACCAAGGTAAGTGTGCTGGCTATCCCTCTTAATATAAAACATAGTATGTAAAACAATCGGTGCCATATTTACATATTCGGAGGGCCTACAGTACAGATATATACAGTTTGGGGCTCCTAAAAATCCATTTAAATTACATCATAGCATATCCGAGGAAAGGTAAAAACTAAGCGAGTGGTTGATTTTACACAAATGTAATAATAATAAAGTAAAAGGAAGTAGGTTACATAAAGACCTTATAAAAACGATTATTATATACACTTCCTTTGCAGCAAACATGTCAATAATGTCTTTAAAAGTCCATTTCATGAAGTATCCACATTCCATGCTGTGTAAGGAAAAGGTATGTTAGAGTTAGACAATATTGGTTCATGGTTGTATAGAGCCAGTTTTTTATCCACCTCATTTTTGAAAAAATAACAAGGCATCTACAATAGAAAATTATAATTAATGTTTTCTTTCTGTAGGGGCTATGGGGTGATCCTTTCCCCTCCAACCCTTAAATCTGGCACTGAAAATAATACTGACTAAATATTTGTTTTATAACAAATAGGTTGGCACCACTGAAGCCAAATTCCTGTTCAGTCTACTACTGAGGAAGATGCCATGTGGCATTGAAACAATTCAAGTGTTTGTATATATGTATGGGGTGTTTTTTACTTTTATCTGAGCCTCATTTTCTACAATTCTAATCATATCCATTTAATGACATAATGTGCTTAATGTGCTCTATTTCATGACTGTAAATAAATTCTTGTATAGTTTAATGTATTTTTATATGTACAGATGAAGACAAGAGAGTCACATCTCGTCTTGATGATACTCAGCGTACTCAGAGGCTTTCTCTAAAGAATCTGTTTCTAAGTTATGAGCATTTGGTACCCATTTTCAGATCTCTCAAATTACAGAATAGTCTATTGGATCTTAACCTGGCGGGAGTTCTCTTGCAAGATGAAGGGGTGAAGGTATGAATCTATGTTATGTTATTATGGTCAGACCCAGCAGATTTTTTTAAGTTCATAAATTTTGGACGTGAATTCAAAGTTTTTGAAGCTTCACACACCCCTAATATTAATATATCAAGCCTTTAATATAAATTAACCCTTTCATTAAAGGTGTGCGAAGTCAAATTGAATAATATGAATTATGAAATATTCCTGAAGACAAATCTTATGTTCAAATGTTTGAAATATGTTGAGTGCTAGAAAAAAATTATATGTTGTATGACTATATGACTTTACTAAATATTATTTACAAAATGTTATTTTACAAACATGATTAACATATTTCTTTCCAAGCTGATAGATAAGTTATTAATACAACATATAATTTAATTATTTTATATTTTTGTCATGGGGACATTAATTTGTGATCTAAATAACAGCACCAAATGACACAAATTAAATGTGTGTATTTTAACTTTAAACATTTTTATTGCAGAAGCTTTGTAATTGTCGAATCCAGAATTTGATTTTTGAATCTATGTTGAAACTAACAAATATTTGAAGTGAAGTGTTCGAAGCTTCACAGATCCCCACCTTTTATTAAAGTTAGTTTATAGAATTTCATATTATTTTACATTAAAGTTAAATTCAATCCCATAATGTAGAGCAGACTGGACAGGACATCTTAAGTATCACATCATTGTACATTTCTGATCAAATCAGATTTAGTTGTCAGTAGCTACTCAGGCTTAATATTCTAACACCTGCTAGTTATTTTACATGAACCCCCCTTTGTTTCATTCACATGACGAGCAATTTAGTTGCTTATGATATAAGTATAAACCTCACCAATTGGTGGAAAGAACTCAGTATATCGTGATCGAAAATACAGGACAAAGAAAGATAATTCAGGACGTGTTTGCAGACCTATAACCAGTGCTGTGGAGTTGGTACGCCAAGCTTTTGACTCCAACATTTTTATACTGTCTGGCTCTGACTCCTTCATAAATGACTAAATTATATTAATTACTAACAACAACTTACCGTGGAAAAATGTTTCAATACAGATTACTACATGGGAAGCTTCATTGTCAATGTGAATGTATATTTGAATACAAATTACTAATTGTAGTGTCCCTCAATAAGGAAAACCTCTTTTTGCTTTATGATGCAATTGCATTGTATTTGAAAGAAGGTACAGGAAAGGTGGATAGAAACATATAAAAGGGACAAACACAATTCTATATGTTTCCATCCACCTTTCCTGTACCTTCTTCCAAATATAATGTAATTGTAGTGTCTGAAATAGATAGGCACAGGCTACTCAGTTTGTAACGACAGGTTCTCTAATTATTTAACAGTAATACCCAGCAGCTTCTGTTTACCAGTACTTGGATCTACCCACGATCACAACACGTTTTCTTCCATTTCTCTGCACCACTAGTCAAGCACACAACTGATACAGGCCTAGTCCTCTCACTGCCATAGTCAAATCACAACACTAATGTTGCTCCAAAAGAACAACAAAAAAAGTATGAAATTAAAATGATATGTTAACCTTGTATTGTTATAGTGTAATAAGTTTTTATTTTGAAGCCGAAGTCAAAGTCGGTACATTTTTTCGACTCAGACTCCACCCAAATTTGCTTATGACTCCACAGCCCTGCTACAACTACCTCGATTCATTTAAAAATAATGTTAGAACAACACTTGCATGTCTTGACTAACCCAGTCCCTCTAAAACATATAGTAATACATCAAATTATGAACATTATTGAATAAATGCATTTAGCAGTCATGTTTTCTATATTATAAGAGCCGACCACAACTAGTTTAGTGACATGAGAATTTAAAATGACAACAGATTCACAAGATGACAACAACCACTGCCAACTTGAAGCATTTTATCAGTGGTTGGTAAACTACAGCCCTCAATCCAAATCGAGCCCGCCAACTTATTTTATCTGGCCTACAACAGATTTAGCAATAAATAATTGTGTTCATAAAATTAGTTTGATAATTATCTACTATCATGAAAAATATAAAGTTGATTTTTTTCTATATGTTTTCAAACCGTCCCACCAAAGTTTGTTTTTTTAAACTCATACGGCCCATGATGTCTAAAAGGCTGCCGAGCCTTTGTCCATATGACGGCACTATATTTCAAAAATTACTAGAGCTTCCACACATTGTAAATTTGTAATATAAGAGTTGTTATTGTGGACTATATTTTAAATATGTTCATAACAAAAAGTGTATTTCATTCAATAATTCTTCTTTGTTCAGTTGGTAGCATCATGTCTTGAGAACTTACCACAACTTCAGTCATTGGATCTTAGCACTAATAATATAACATCACTGGGCATAAGCTACCTCAGAGATGCTGTTATAAGACTAGACTCTATACTTAAGGTAAGTGGATTTAATTCAATGGCATATAACCCGAATATAATTATCAATCTATTTTCTCTCTAACTACAATCCTTGTCATACTTTATTAGTGATTTGAACCATACCTACACTTGTTGACTTGGTCTATAATTTTGGATGAATCTTTTTTTTTACCACATCTTGCTATCCCTTTAGGTTATGCACTAATGTGTTAGGTGAGGAAGTGTACCTTCATTTGTGTGAAAGGAGGGTGGAAAATAATCTAAGTAAAACCACCCTCAGTACACCCAACTAGGAATCAAATTTTTGTTTGCTGAAGGTTTTGTTGGGGAGAACTTTCATATATTTTATTGTGCACCCTTCGTTTCATCACATTCCGCTTCCCGTGTTATCAATATTTTTGTTTCAGTCTCTCACATCTTTGAAGCTCGGCTATAATCCACTTGGGAACCACAGTCTAGACTCGCTCAGTGTTTTAACCAGTAGAGTGATGTCACTCAAAGCCCTCAGTGTTCAACACTGTGACTTTACAAATGATCATAAATGGAATCAAGTGTTTCTTTGTCGTAAGTCTAATGAATGTATTGTTATCTTAAGCTTAGTTTAGACTCAAAATAATAGTTTAAGGTTAACCATGGCTGTATTATTTAAATGCTAAATATACACATTCTTACAATAATACTAATCAGGGCTGTGGAGTCAGCGTCATGAGGAATTTTGAGTGGCGTCTGTAAAAATGTACTGACCCCGTCTTCAAAATAAAAACCTATAATATTACAATATTATATGGTAAATAAATTCATCTCAATGTTTTACACTATATTATTTTTTATGACCCATATTTGTTATTTGGATTGACAAATTTAGTCAAATATAAATTCATAATGACAAAAAAGCCTCCCATGAATTTATCATATTGGAGCATTTTATTTCAGTAAATTTGTTATTACTAATTAATAAAGATTAACAATTTTTGAAGGATTCTAATTTGGAGGCTTGGTATACTGACTCCACAGCCTAGCTTGCAAACGTTCAAGTTGATACCCTCAGCCCAAAATTAATAAAGTATGAATCAATCTTGACTCGAAAAACCAGTAAAGATAAAATAAATTAGTTCTAGAAAAAGTACAAAATAATATTAATAACAATAAAATAATTATTATTAAGAAAATATTGTAGCCAAGGAAATTAAATGAAGGATCTTAGAAGAAAGACATAAAGTAATATCTATTTGTACTCTTCATGGTGTGTAAAAGTTCAACATAGAATGTAAAGAAATAATAATACTTCCTGGTACACAAACACCTTTCTGTTGTGTAGTAATGATAATTGAACAAATGACGGGACAATACTGCACAATTTACAGTGTTGCCTCCTCTAGGATTATTTCATAGAAACTAGAGTTGGGTTGAATCTGAATCTTGGAAAAAATTATGAACAATGCTATTATAGCATCGAAATAATGAAGTGTGTGTAACAATGTGTTAGGGTTTTTACTTTTACATGTGCTCTACTAGTCTCCTACTATTCTATCATTTTCTTTATTACAAATTATTTTTGCTCAATGCACTTTATCTCACACATAATATGGTTTTTAAGTTCATCTTATAATTATGAATGGATTTGAACCACCAATAAACACTATTAGAACTTTAAAATAAACTGTTAAGGATTTAAGTCTTGAATCCAAAATTTTCTCAAATCTCCTTAAGGATTTAAGGGATTCAGAGTTCCATCCCTAATAGTAACTAAAAAAATTCCAATACGTGAGCTCACAATCAAGCTATACAGACCGGGCAGCCACCGTCGCTAGCGATGATAGTGCCAATATTTGCGGGTAGAAGTTGTCATATGGTCAGCACAACAAACCCTCAGATCATTAATCTCAGTTTTCTAGATTAAAGCTAGTACTTATTTATTAAAGTAGCTCCTATTTGTCTTCATGAGGCTGAGTTCGACCCCATCGCAGACCCATTGCTTCACAGAAAAATTCTGGAAATGCCAGGGATCATTCCCGGCACCTCTGGATTTGTAGCCAAAACTTATGCTGTCACAGTTTATTGCTGGCAGCTTATGACTTCACGGCTGATTAACCTGGAAATTATATGCAAGATTACTCTTGAAACATTCACATCAAAGTGTGGCTTTCTGCAATCATAATTTTGACAACAGTGAAATTGGGTTCAGTTTATTTTATTTTATTTTTATTTTATCATTTTAAAATAATTACTTTTGTTGTATTTTTTTAAGTTATGATAAAACAGTCTCACTTGTTTCAATTATCATTTTTACAAAGTAGAATACATATAAAAAACCACTCAACGATGGTTTAACTGTATTACCTACTACACAAGCTATTTGTTATCTGAGGTAGGGATGTGGTATCGGAAGAAAAATATCGATACTGTACTCATTAAAAGCATCAGAAGAAAAATATCAATACCATACTAGTATCGAAAGAAAAGTATTGATAACAGTAAGTATCGATATCAAAATTTTAATTTGGAATTTACTTTTTGTTTGGTAATAATAATTTCAACTTTTGCATCATAATTGTATTTTCATATTTATTTAAACATTGAAAATTATAGTTGTTTGTAATACTTTAAACCAAATTTTAAAAGATGCTTTTTCGTTATCCAACTTCTTAAAAAACTTCCATAATAAACTTCTAGAAGGTGCCATTTTTTAACTACATTCGTCACTTATATACTCTATTAAGATAGATTATTAACTATTGACAAACAATAGAAGAATGGATGCCCTGCCCTACTTCATCTCCTTAAACAACACAAATAAACTTTTATTCTACATCTGCTTGGGGCACCCTTAAGTTGAGTGAGTTTGTTGAGCTCTAAAAAGCTTCTTTTGTTTAGTTTGTAATGACCGTGCTCATGGATAAAGGAAGGGGTAGTAGACTGGTCGAGGCCACTAACCTCGCTGCCTAGTCAGGCATCAGGATGTATTGACAAACAAAGATGAAAGAACAGCTATGAATTATGTTTAGCTAAAACAGATTGAATGCTAGAGTTGCGTCTTGCTTGCCATGCAGAAAATGAGTGAGAATTGAGAAAAAGGGTCATTTGTTCTTCCTCCACAGTCCACCCTTGGTAACATTTAATCCCAGCATGGGTAAAGATAACAAAAAATGTTGTTTGTTTCGATACCAATCTGATACGGGAGTTTGAGTACTAATATCAGTAAAATGATGGTAAAAAAAGTATTTAATAAATAAGTACTAGTATCAAAAGGAAAATATCTATATTAGTAAAGTATTGATACTTTTTTCACATCCCTAATCTGAGGGAGTGAGATGGGTTCTCAAGTGTCTCTCTGCATGGTTTGCCTCTTAGTTTAATGGTGTTTGGTGAGGCTTAAGCCATTGAACCAAATCGAATGTGCACCATAGTTTGTTGTGTTCTTGAACTAATTGGAGGGCCTTATGACTTGTGGTTTTGACATCCACTATGACCGACACAAGGCATTTGCATTCATAAGTGTGCCCACAAAACCTTTTGTCATTTTCATATATATATTCCAAATAAAATAATTATTTTTTGTGTTATAGTTTAGGAGTGTGCGAAGTCAAATCAAATCTAAGTACGAATATTTAAGTAAAGGTTTAATAATGGATACAAATACTATACTTTGTATAACTATGTAAATTTAGGTATTAATATAATTTACAAAATGCTATATTCCAAACACAATTCATGTATTTCATCTTAAAATGATAGATTAAGTTTCTTTAGCACCGCGTCATGTTACCCGTTCGGGTTGTACGCTTATGGACTAATTACGTTAAAGGTTTTATGGGTTAGAAAGGTTATATTTATAGGGAGTGTACCCGGATTTGCATTGAGAAGAGTAGAAAACCATTTTAGCAAAAACTATCCTCTAGACACCCGGTCAAGATTCAAACCTCAATTTCCCTGTCATCGGCAGTCTAGTCTACTGCAAGAGTAGCACCTTAGACCTTGTGGTCACCGAAGTGGGTGATTTCTTCAGTAGAGATGTCATGATACCTGTTTTTCTTGATTTTGATTCTTAAGTTCAACCTAGATTTTTTGATTCTCGATTCTGATTTTTGAATATATTTTTTTCATTATTTTTCCAAGAATCCAACCTCATATAAAAAAATATGTAGGTATTTAACTTCATAATATACCAAGAACAAAAAAATGTTCATAGTGATAAAAAACTTTTTTTTAAATTTTAACGAAGAAAAATATCAATTTTACCAAGTATTAAATCATATAATCAAAATAATAAAATAATTAGGAATTACATTAAAGTAAAGATGTATTATTACCTACAAATGAAGCCTCATTAAATCAAACATTTGTAAATAAAAAATAAATAAAAAAGTTATAATAAACAGTTGTTGAGAACACAAGTCTATTCAATTCATCAAATAGGATTGTTAAATGAAAGTGCACTGTTTTGAATGAATGGCACTGGAAAGAAAACTTAAGTGCTTTTCTGGTAGCAACTTAAAATACTTAAGTAGGCCTACTTGAAGATAAAAAACTTTTTCTATATCAATTATTTGTCAAATAAAAGAGCTTTCTAAAAACAGCCAAAAACTTTTTTTTCTATGATATTTAATAGCAATTGTTATTGTATAGAAAATCTTAAGTGCCTGATACCCTACTCCCTTCAATGCGAAACTTGGAGGGGACTCGACCATTACAACACATGGTCCCGTTAAACTTTAATCGCACAATCTTGTAGATACTTATTAAATACACTAAAAGTCTTCAAAACCAAAAATTCAAATAAACTCAAAATTAGTACAATAGATTGAGGATTTTATAATGGAAAGAACACATTTCCACGTTACAAAAATTTAAAATCGTCTGCCATAACTGATTCTACGCACGTTAGCTCGCCAGAAATTAGTGAAGAAGTGTTTGGCAATGTTTATTGGACTACGCTCTAAATTTATTGAATTAAAATACATATAACTTTTTTTGCTCTAGTTTTATTGACATCAATTTTTGTTCTATTTTTACTAAACTTGTCTTATTCAAAGAGTTCTATAAAACATCAAAGATGTAATGTGACAGATATTATAATTACAAGAGAGCGGCCATCTTAATATGATCGAAATATCGTAACTTTCGATAAAACACATTATGATGTATCAATCAATAATAGATATATTGATAAATTACGGAAAATTGCCATCCCTAGTCTACGTAAAATATATCAATTGTTTGTTTAGAATTGATTCATGTATTCTAACAGTCTCACTTAACTTTTACTTTAATAAAAGTGTGTCAAAGTTAAGTTTTTACCTCTTGTTACTGTCATAACGTCAGGTCGTATTATATTCGAGACCATTTATTTTTTAATGTAGAACACCTCAAAATGTTAGGGTCGTATTATATTCGGGGTTGTACTATATTCAGGCCAATACAGTATATTTACAATTTGCCGGCATTTAAGTGAAACAGCAACTAAAATAATATGAGCGATAATTGATTATTACCTATTCTGAATGTTGCCGTTTTGTTTAATTGTCAGTTTTATTGAGAGCTAAGAATTGAAGTAGCGAGAATCATAATGTTAAGATCGATTCTCGATTCTTTCGATATCAGTAAGAATCGAGGGTATTGAGTTTGACAGCCCTAAAATTAAGCCATCACAAAATATAATATAATTATTGACCCACTTCGGTGGCTGCGGGGTCTAACGTGCTACTCTCCGAGTAGACTAGACTGCCGATGACGGGGAGAACGAGGTTCGAATCTCATTCGGGTGTATTGAGGGAGGTTTTTTCAAAATGGATTTCCACTCTCCCTCCACAAAAATGCAGGTACACTTCTTCTGAATATAGCCTTCATACTCCCTAAAATCACTAGCGTAATTAGTATACAAGCATATAACTCAAACAGGTAGTAAAACACACTGTTAAGAAAATGGACAGAAATGTGTGTTTTGACCTTAAATTTTTTTTTGGCAAAGCTTCGTAATAGTTGTCGAATCCAGGATTTTACTCTCAAGTTGAAGTTGAAGCGAACTAATATTCAAAGTGAGGTTGAAGTTTTTGAAGCTTTGCACACCCTTAGTATATAGTTACAACATTAAATTATAAACTTATAATCACTATGCATTTTTAACAATAATTTTTTCTTGAAGTAATTGAAGTGCCTGTGTAAATAGATTTGAATCAACATAAGTTTTAGTATTTGTGGAAAAATAAATTTGCTTAAGAAATCACATTGAATATTTATATGATTATATATATATATATATTAAAATAACTATTTTAATGTTAATCCATAAATTAAAAAATTATTATAATAAATATGACCTAATTATACAGTGTTTATGTTGATAGTTGATTGCGTGGAGATTTTAGAGGTGGCCCACAACGAGCTCGGCCGAGAAGGTGTAAAATGTTTTTTGGGCCATATGTTACCCAATAAAGTGAAAATGTTGAACCTTACAAACACTGCTCTGAAGAAAGAAGGGTCCATCACTGCGGAAGTTTGCGAGTTCTTCAAAGGCAGCAGACCAGACAATCTCACTCACCTCCATCTCTCTGGGTGCTATCTTAAGGATGTGGACATTCAGAGACTAACAGGGTGAGGACTAAATTTATTTAGTTTTATGATTCTGATTCTCAATTTTTCAAATTTTACTGGACTGTTGATGACGGGGAGATCTAGGTTTTAATCCTGGTGTACTAATGTTTTTTTTTTCATAAATGATTTTCCACTTCCTCCCATACAAATGTGGATACACTTTCTCAAAAATTTAACCTTTCTCATCTCAAACACATTAGCATAATAGTGTACATATGCATATAACATGTAGTAAGTATTACCTACTGTAATGTATTTGTTTTTAAACCAAAAGTGTAAATAATAAAAAAAACTTAAGCAAAACAGCCATGTTTAGTTGGTGCTAGATCATTAGAACATGAAGTTTATTACAATTTTTTTTTGTTTGTGTTCTTTCTTGATATAAAAAAGAAACGTTTCTGAAAATTTAAAAATTGTGTTTTTTACGATTAGTTTTACTCAAATATTTGGAAGAAGGTATAGGAAAGGCGGATAAAAATATATATAAGGAATGAACACAATATGGCTTTTACAATTAAAATAAAAACGCATTTAACACTTTACATTGTTGCCATTGGGTAGAGAGGAAATGGTTGCCTCATGAAGAAAATCAATTGTTACCAGCCAATCCCCTGACATGGGTTTCATTGTATCGGAACTTATCAGAGGACAGTGTGTTTTTCTTTTTAATTGTAAAAGCCGTATTGTGTTCGTTCCTTTTATGTTTCTAACCAACTTTCCTGTAACTAATTCCAAATATAATATAATCACCTCATAAAGTGAAGAGAGATTTTCCTTATAGTTTTACTCACTTAAATAATTATCCGGATTAAAGTTAAGGAAAATAATTTGAAAATATGTAATATTTAGATTAATTTTTTTACAGAGTTTTTGGGCTTGCCACACAACTTGAATTTGTCAACCTAAGCAATAATCCTAGCTTGAGTGTATTTACTCTACGTGAAATCTTGCAAGGCGATGTGGCTTCAATGGTTGAAATGACAGGTTGCCCAAACATGACGACTCACCTGGAAAGTGTATTCACCGATGATGTGGTTTCTAAAATGAACATCAAAAAACTTCACACCCTGGCGTTGACACTAGAAGAGGGGAAAATCGATATTGAGCGGCAACTCAAGGCCATATGGGCGGAAATCTGGAGTGCTGAAAGTATCCTTGCAAGAGGGCCCAATGGCATGTTAAAGTTGACTGTCAAATCACAATACAGTGATTTTTGGGAAAAAAGGAATCAATATTTGTGAACAAACTTTTTAATTAAAACAATTAGCAACTTAGATGTTGTTGGATAAACTGTAAATTATGATTCTATGAATTAATGTATGTATTATAATTTAGCTACATAAATTAAATGTTGTTTGATAGTTGTTTAATAAAGTGAGAGATAGGTGAAAATCTAAACGCCATATATACATTGTATTCAGTAATCATCTCAATTTAAATTGGTTTAATATGTTATCCCTTGGTGTTTTAAAATACAATAGTACCCACTTCAGTGACCATATGGTCTAAGGTGTTCCTCTCGCAATAGACTAGACTGCAGATGACGAGATCAGGGTTCGATCCTGGTCGGGTGTCTGAGGCTAGTGTTTCCAAAGTGGTTTTCCACTCTCCTTGCATGCAAATATGCGTAATTAGTACAATAAATATGGTGTCTAACCTGAACATGTACTAAGATTCCAGGCTAAAAAGAGAAGTTTTTTAAATATTTGTGATGTTTACACGGTAAGAAATGTTAGCATGTTGTAAGTATGTTAGCTTTGAAAATGAAGATAAAAAATAAAATGAAGTAAAATGTACTGAAAAGGAGAATAAAAACAAAATGGTGGAAGATAATGGAGGAGGGGGAAAAGTTGGAATATAAGCACACAACTTATAAATACATACCTAATCACACCATTCCCATACGAGGATGGAAATAAACAGCCGATAGCTCAAAAATCACATAAATAAAAGTAAAGACCCTTACAAATATTTTCAAACGCTTTCATATTTCAATACTTTCATGGAAACTCCTGGAGGACGATGCCATGGATAGGGATGTGAAAAAAGTATCAATCGAAATATCAATATTTTCCTTTCGATACTGGTATTCTTTTACTGATATTAATACTCACACTTTGATATCGGATCGGAATCGAGAAAATCAATTTTTTTTTGTTATATTCATTCATGCTGGGATTAAATGTTTACTACACCCTACTGTGGAGTAAGAACAAATGACAATTTGAATTCTAAGTCGTTTTCTTCATTACAAGGGAGAAGCAATTCTAGCATTCATTCTCTTTTAGCTCATCATAAATCATTGCTGTTCTTTCATCTTTGTTTACCAATACAGTCCAATAACTGATGGGGCGAGGGGCGACCACCAGTCTACTACCCCTTCCTTAAATTAAATTACTATTACTAGATAAAACAAAAATATTTTTCCAGATTATTGTCGATACTAGTACGGTATCAATATTTTTCTTTTGATACCACATCCCTAGCCATGGAATTATCAAATTGTTTGTAAATGTGTGTTGGTGGTTTTACTCTTGTTTGTGCTTCTCTTTTATACATTTTTATCATTTAATTATATTTTGGGGAAAATACTTGTAGGCATTTGTGACATTTAACTGTGTTGTTTAATTGGTAGGCCTTTGCAGAAAAAAATAAGCATGCTTATTATAATAAATGTTGATTTTTAATCTGCTCCCCTTGTGTTAAAACTGCATACATTTCCCTATCAAACTCAAATCATCCTGTTCTAAACACCAATGACATTACTTAAAATGCCAATTTTTATGAAAAATGAAATTTCATTCCTATCTACTATAAATTGTTTGGAAAAAAATAGAAATTCCTCCCAAAAAATGCCGAAATTATTTTATTAAAAAAGGAGTTAACTAGGATAAAAGTAGTCTAAATTGAGAAATGATGCTAGACATAAAAAGTGAACTTGGGACCTTTGGCTTAGTACGCCAATGCTTTTAGCAGCAAGTTATCCAGGAGTCATCCTGTGCCCAGGGCTTGATTCTTCGGCTTCATTTCCTGTGATCAGGTTGTCATTTTTCAATTCAAATACAATATTTAGATGTGGCTATTTCAGTAACTAACAAATATAATTGCTTGGCTATTTAATTAATTTAAAAAAAGTACTAAATGTTTAACAATTATAGCTCCCGCTATTGGCCTGAACATAATGGGAGGGTTTTCTCCTAAAAACGTCCTTTTGAACCACTCGCGACTAATATTTATACCCTTCAGTGTCAGTGAACTGTTATTTCAGTAAGTTAGTTTTAGTTTGTACTATGTTATTGGTATAAAATCTATGGGAGATCCGCAAGTCAGTGAGGACTGGTAACTTAAAATAATCATTAAGGTAAATTTATTCTCACTTAACTTTAACTTTGACACACTTTTTTAAGGTAAATATTTAAGGGTATTTATTTTACAAAAACTTGTTCTCTAAATGTGTTCAGTTTGTTAGCGTTTAAATATTTTGTAATTTGGACCCCTATCAATATTTATTTACATATTACAGTCAATGAGGAAACTAAAAAAATAAAAGGGCAGAGATAACTATGAGGTTTTATTAAATTCAAATAAAGCTTTATAAAAAATTAAGACATACAAATAATAATGTAAAAAACAAACTAGTTGATAACTAAGAAGACATGATAGTAGCTTTTATTTGGCCAATAGTATTTGCAGCCAAGCAATTCAATGAATAAAACACTTTTCCAGCTTTGCCTCGTTTGATAAAGCACACATTATCTGTTGGCAAAATAGCGGCAATTTTTAATAGATTTGAATGAGTTAAATGTTTAATATATACTGTTTACTTGAGTTAGTCTGCTCATGAAATCTGCCGCATATCTCTAACTCGATTTTAAATTTAAATTTTATAGAACTGTTTATGAAGTATTTAATATAAAGCATATTGACTTTACATAAAAAAAATTAAAATATAATTTATTCATGTCAATACATACAAATAAAACAAGATTTGGTAAAGGAACAAATAAATTTTTATTTAAATTAAAATGTAGATATTATAATAAAATTCATAGCTTGTTCTTGATAACTAAATCGTACCGATTTGACACAATTCAAAGTTGCCAAAAAGTTTTTTTCAATGAATGTAGGCATAAATGTTCCAGAAAATTTAGTCAATATCAGTTCAGCTCTACTTGATAAAATGACTAAAATTAAATGCATACAAACCAAATTAAGAGGTGAACAAAAAAAAAATTATACATATATATATATAATTGAAACAGTAACTAAATTTTGTCATAGTTAACTCTGACATGAGCTACCACGTTATAATAAGTTTTCTTTTAAATGGACCCTTAATAATTTGTTCCAAGAAAATATGCTTATATTTTTTTAAATTTTAATAAGTTTCACTCAGAGGTTTTACTTTTTTTCTTTTTCTTCTTTTTTTCACTGGAGGATCCAGCTACCTCTTGATATTCCTCATGTGAAGCTTCGCCCTGAGATTGTTCTAAGCTTTTTTTCTTTTTCTTCTCTTTAGACCACCAAACTCTGGTCTACTTCTTCCACTAAGGCACTTTTGCGTTTCTTCTTTTCCTTTTTAATTTCAATGTCCCCAGTGGAGGTACTGGCAGACATGTCAATGACTGAAAAAGAATTATCTCCAACAGATTCTTCTGTACTTTCTAGCTTTATCTTCTTTCGCTTTTTCTTACCTTCACCTGTTTCCTCAAACAAGCCGCTTATACCAAATGATCCATCTCCAAATGCTTCTTGGCTATCGTCATGCTTCCTCTTCTTTTTCTTCTTACCCCCTTCAACCTTTATATTGTCAACTTCAAGAGAAATATTGCTTTCTTCTTTTGGTTTCTTTTTCTTTTTTTTGCTACTTATAATCAGAGTCTGCAAAAAATATTAAAGAATTTTACAATGACAACAAAACAAAGTTACTCAAATTACACGCTGTAAAGTTAAAATAACCATGAACTTTTCCTTTATAAAAGTAAATGAAACAACTAAAATGTCCCATTAATTTTTTTGAAGCTAACCTGAAAGTCAACTTCTAATACATTCCATTTAGTACTGTATTTGTTGGATATCCGGAAGCTACGAAGCCTAGCAAGCTGATAGTGTAAAATACATGACTTTAATAAAAAACCTGACCCAGAACACAGGCTGGAAACAGTAATGGATGTAAAGTAAATTTTGTTAGATATCTTAAGATATTAGTTTTTATACAAGCACTTCATTACTTTCATTAATATATAATTGTGTACATATGGTTTACACTCTGTATCTGAAGAAGCTATCCGTGGCAAGCTAGTTTTTAAAATGTGTTTTTCTGTCTTAGTGTTCTATGACAACAAATTCTACCCCACCATCATTCAGGTAAGTTTGATTGTTATCCTGCCTTTCATTATCACTTTACATTGGTGATCACCCCTGGACATCAAGGTCCAGAGCAGTTTCTAGGTCGGTACCGAAAACACTCCACAAAGGGAGGGGTGATCTGGATCAGACCAGATAACAAGGGAGATAAGAATTAAATAACTCCTCCCCTACCAGTCCCTCACATGTTGGACCGACAATGGGAACTGTGCCTCCTACACTCACCAGGGTGATAACTAGGGCTGGGCCGATTATTAATCCGATCAACGGCCGATTATTGCATAACCGGCGATTCTGATGATCGGTGTTTGAATCTCCGATTATTTATGCCGATTATTCAAAATGTGTGGGTATATTTTAAGTCCTAAAAAAATAATATTTTATCTCTGCTCTCTTGTATGTGATCTTTGAATAATTAGCAATTAGCTTGTTCTTAGCGACTTAGGTTTGAAATAAACAGCACATCCAACATTCCAAACAAAATATATCAAAATAAATATATTTACCATAGGTCTTTTTCCAATTTATGCACGTTATTAGAAATAAAAACACTCACAAGTAACAAATCTAATAATCATAAAATAAAATATTAGCATATTGGTGTTGTTTTATTTCGATTTGTTAAAGATGCCCAAAAAATGAAACATCGGACGTAATGATCTCGCACATGCGCACATTTTGTTTTAAATGGAAACAGTTATTCTTTTAATGCAAGTACAAAACTTTCCACTGGCAGGGAATTTGTTTCGCTCATATTTCAATATGAATTTAATTAATATATATTAATATTTAAATTTTACATTTTCTTTAATAGTTAAAAGTAAATTAAAATAAGTTTTAAAGTATTTCTTAAAAAAAAACAAGAAAAATAACTTTCGTTGCACATTATGTTATTTATTATTTATTTTATCATATTGAAGTAGAGATGGGCAAAATCGTTCTTTTAAATGAACGATTCATTGTATCTGGTTCAGTTCAATGATCCGTTCATTTTGACCCGTTCACCGTTCATTCGATTTTCTAAAGGTAGTTTTTATTTAAATGTAGTTAAAACAATGTTATTTTTCATTAAGATTATTTAAATTGTTAATAAAAAGATCGGATTACTGTTTAAAAATGGTGATGCCTTTTTATTATACTTTTTTTTAAGAAACCACTTATTTCTATATGATATTAATATTTAGTAGTTAAATTATGATGGAATGCTTTGTAGAATCACAAATGATATATCTAAATCACAATAATATTACGATTGTTAAAAATTGTTTAGTATTGAAGCCATATTTTAATAGACATTGAATGTAAAAATTCCTATTTCATCTAAAAACAAAATAGATGTAGGCCTATTCTCCTTGTGTGCAAAAATATGTGTGCCTTGATTATTTTTTATAATTAAAATTAAATTTAAATTTGCTGATTATGATTTGTCTTTGTCTAATGAAAGGGTCAGTAGGCCTATTTAATCATAAATGTGAAACCATATTTTAATTATCTAACATGTACCAGTAGATTTGCTATTTATTAATGTGATTTGTTTTTGTTTAATGACAGGTTCACTTGTCCTAACAATAACAATATAAAATAATAATTAAATAACCTTTACATTTTAAAAGTTTCTATTTAAATGTTATTAAAACAAAACTATATTGGACATTATAAAACTAGTAAAAGTAATTTTTTTTTACTTTAAGGGTCATTTTACTTTATACACTTGTTAAAATTGAAAACAAAAATAATCGGCAACAAATGATCGGCATCGGACTAATCGGCAAAATAGCTGATCGGCCCAGCTCTAGTGATAACCGGAACTACTTCCTTACCGCTCACATAAGTAACCTTGCGTTCTTCCCACTTACCCTTGGATAAGGGAATGAGATTACTACACCCATTGCACATGGAGGTGAACTCTCCACTACTTGTGCATACAAGTAGAGGCGCCCATGATATAGCACATGCAGGTTAACAACGGAGCTATAACACAGCTCACGGCATGATCACCGAGGCCCAGAACCCCACCAGTCTGCCCACATCATAACCCGCAGACAATTAAACCCGCTGCCCCACAGAGCCCATCCCTGTGTAATATTAATAACAGAAGTAGTAAAACGGGAGCATACCAGCCTGCAGGAGCCACACCAACTCTCCTATAGGTACCACCTCTGGCACGTGATAACGTGGTTATCCTGCCTACTTTGAACCATGATGTACCCTAGTGCGCTATTTCAAATAATTAAATAACCCTTTAATGACTAAAGTTTGGAGGGAAAGTCAGCACATTTACCTGAGTGAATATAAATGGTTTAGATAACCTCAACAAATCTTATAAATCTATTCAGGCCAAGTGTCGCCAAAAGTAAAATAAGTTTTAACAGTGGTTGGAGGAATGGCAGCACTGATTCAAGCTCAAAGAGCCATGCAGTATGTGTGGTAGCATTAAAAATGTACAGAAATAGTAAATATTCAGCATTATCTTGGTGGTACGTCATTCAGAAAGTTTGGTGACCTCTGGTTTAGATGAAACATTAAAAACACATACTTTTTAAGGACAAGCTTTTAACGTTGCACAAACTACTTCAGGTTAAGAGAGTGAACTGATGCTCTTGGGTGAGTAGTAATAAGCTAATTTTTACAATCTGCAAGACAAATAATAAATCTACATAAAATTGTAGTAACAATAAATGTATTGGGGTGATTTATAAAGCTGTTGACCTCGTTCCACCATTCATTTAATTAAAAAGTGCAAACTTTTTATTGTTTATATTTAAATATAATAAGAAAAAAAAAATTTGCACCCAACAGCTGGATTCATTCATTAATCAATGAAAGGAGAATATAATGCCAAGACTAAAAACCGCAGAAAAATGTACATCCAAACACATCACATTAAAGAAAAAAAAAATTGACTTGATAAAGTTATACCTGTTTAGGGTTCGAGCATATGATGGATGAGCTTGATGTTTTAAAAGTGCTAGTGTACAGTATTTTGAAACAGTCTTAACACTAACCTGCCGCAAGAGTAGTGTTTTGTTCTTCATCATCTTCCACTTTTACTTCTACCAAAAGCTTCTTTTTCTTCTTCTTTTTCTTTGATTCAGCATTATCCTCTGTAAACAAATTAAGTAAGACAACTGTAATTTAGAATCATTAAAATAATACTAAGACCAAAAATGCAGTCAAAATAATAAGTAAAATCAAATCTAGTCTAGTATGTCAGGGTTGGAATCTTGGCTAAGTCTAATAAGGGTGGTTTTTCCAAAAACTGTTTCACCCTCTCTTTCCATGATGGTACATTCTACCTTCCAGCATATTAACATAATATATATTAGGGCTGGGACAATGCTGATTGTAACACAATCTGTTAAGCAGATGAGGGCCACCAATAGAATTGTGCTTTGCCGCCTGGGGGTCAGATACTGGTCACTAATTACTGTTAAGGTGAGAGAGTAGGGGATGCGAGAAAAGCTCAGTGTTTTTGCAGTTTTTAACTATACCAAAACTTGTTGGTACAACTGTTTATATCACCATGTGAATAAAATGAAATTCTGTCTGTGTTGAAGCAATATTTTATTCATTTTGGCTCAAACAAGCTTTGCTATAAAAACTGCAAAAACACCCCTACACTCCCGCTGTTTAAGCTCCATGGTACTCTGATTTGTCATTTGTTCTGCTGCTGTATGTTTACTCTAAGTAAACAGGTATTACTTCCTTTTAACAAAGAGGATGAGTAAGAAATGATAGAATAGGATAGTGAATGAGAGTAGAAAGGTCAGTGAGACAGCTTGTTTTAGTGCAAGAGAAGTAAGGGTATGTAAATATTCGAAACTTTGACTTGGCTTCGAAAAAGATATCGGCTTCAACTTCGCTTTGAAAAAAATGTAACTAGATATGACAATTACAAAGCTTCACAAATGTAAATATTGACAGGTAAAATACTCTTATTTATTTTCAATCACTACCATGTGAGCTGTTATGTACATTAAAAATGAATTCTTATGTGGAAAAATCTTAAGTAAACAAATTGAATGTTGTGCTACCTACTAAATTGATTTTTCAGCTTGAAAACAAATTGTGCAATAAAGCCTTTTGAATGTTATTTTTGTCTACAAAAGTTATATATAAAAAAGCACAGTTTGATATATTTTCAAGCATCAAAAACAAAAAATATTAAAACCTTGATTCGGATTTAAAAAACTTAATATATTCAATATGAGTTTACTTTGAAGTGAAAAGGTGGACTTTGCACACCCGTACTAGGGTGAATTAGAGGTCTTATGATTAAGAAATGGCAGCAACTTCTCAATTTGAGGTAAAATTAAACTACCCCTCCCCAATTGCAATGTAAATGCTGAGGAATCAAAATAAATAATAAAAAAACTAGTGTAAATTTAAGAATCATGATTAAGAATTATAAATTAAGAAATACAGAATGAAACAATTTTATTATATAATAAATACTCACGTGTTTCAGTGCTACCAATTTCTTCAATAAGTACTTTCGTAGGTGTGTCTGGAAATGAATCACTGAATTTTCTCTTTGAACTTGGAAGGGTCGAATCATCAGCAGCTGAATACTGCCTCACTTCACTGGAATAAATAATCAGTTATGAAATTTTTACCCAAGAACATACACAAATTAATATTGGAAAAATAAATTTATTCAGGGGAGAAAAGAAAAAAAACCAACCCTAATAATTAATATTCAGTATAACTCTAAATGACTTATGGAAGATGGTACAAGAAAGAGGTATAAAAACAAAATATGGCTTTTACAATGAAAAGAGGAACATATTTTATACATAGTACATGAAATAATAATTAATTAAAAGGTTTTGTATTAACACTTGTGTTTTGTTATACCTGGCCACCAAAATAAAAATTATTTTAATAACTTAAGAGTAAGAGACTTACAAAAAATAAAACTTTTTATATTGTAAACAGTGTAGGAACACAACCTCCTTGAACGTATTTCGTGATCAAAGTGTTTTGGCTGGTTAACCATAGTGATTTTTCAGAAGAGCACGTCACATTTTTGGACCTTTCGTTTGAAAAGCATTTTTAAGTGAACCGTGCGCTTCCACAAAAAGAAACATCCAAACAGTTAGTTTCATAAGTTCATGTTTCAATACTTTAAAAACGGTTAGTACAGTAATTAAAAACAAAATGTTTGTGTGAATGTTCTGACTGCCAGAAGTAACAACAAATCAACATAGGCTCTTACAGATCATATGGTTAGGCGAATGGATATATGGAAACTTTTCTTAGTTGTCGGATACCACCTCCCTTTATGTGGATATCCCATAGGTTTCATTCTATCTGAACTCATCGGGAGGAAGTGTGAGAAATGCAAAACACAACTTCTTAAAAAGGACATTAAAAAACACAAAAGAAGGAAATTGGTAAAGCATGATACGTAGGAACACCGACTTTTCGTGAAGTGTTTTCATGAAATGTTTGAAAAATCCATTTCGAAAATGCTAAAACTTGTTTCAAGTTCAAAGAAATCGTTATTATGTATTTTTGAGTTTACAAAATAAAATGATAACGGTATTTATCCGTGAAATCGAAGTTTTTTCATGAAATCTTATTATTATTCATATTTTAAAATAAAATTCATGTTTTCTTGGCAAAATTCTGTTTGTTCGTTAACACGCAAATAACATTTACTAGCCGATATATAAATAGTGGACTTGCAAAGATAGATTGTAATTTTATTCTCTTCTATGTAGACTTAAATAATATACCTAAAAACCCATGCGTTTATTGTATTCCGTTTCAAATCTAATGATAAGGTATTTATTTTGATGGTTTGAAAGTATTCATGAACTATTTTATTCCCTTTCAGATTTTTTTATTTCATTGTATCTATGTTTTTTATTATGAGTGAGAATATTTTATCGGTCTTTATTCATGGTGTGGTTTTATATTTTATTCGTAAAAATTATAAGGTGTAAAAAAGTGCTTTTTCATGATTTTTCCAGGTGTTATAAAACCATTCTTATGACAAAATTTTTGTTTATTTGAGAATTTTTATAAAGAAATTTAATTTTTTATGACAAAATTTCACATATTTATCTACCATAATATAGGGTATCTAATGATAGGGCACATAAATAGGAACATATTGTTATTGTTTATGTTTATGTTCATCATTGTTTCTTTTAAATAAATAAAACTCGATCATCCTCGTGTTCTCTTTCCTTACATGACATTGTCTTCATATCACATGAGTTTATATAACAAATTGTAAGAATGGAATCGTCGAATCCTTCAATTTATTTTAAAATTAAATTAAATTTATTTTAGAGCTTCAATACCAAGGAGAGGTGGTTCAAGCCCAAAATAAGTTTAGGACAAGCTTAAGAACCTTTATTTGAACCATTAATTTCACTTATTTGACTGTGTTAATGTTATAAAACTTATAATATATTACAACAAAGATAGTATTTAATTACTATTTCCATTTCCTCTTATGTTCGTAATTTTTTCCAAGATTTGAACTTGTAAAATAGTGGATTTGACCCAACTTTAAAAGAATTGGTTGTATGTTTTATTTTTGTGAAGTTAAGTAGAACAATGATTGTTTGCAGTACTCTGATTCACTGAATTTGCTCCCTTTCAAACTATTTACCTTGTGCTGTGGTACTTCTCAAACCTAGCCTTGGCCTTGCCAGTACCACTTATACTGCGGAGGTTGCCTTCTTCTAGGAGCCTTAGTCTATTCTCAACCTTCACTTTGTGCTCGGCGCCCAACTCAATACTAGTGCTATCCTCTCCCAGAGCGTCAACACGTGTCGCCAAGGAGGCTTTGGCAGCCAACATACGAGATATCTGGAAAACAAAGTGTATATTATAAACACCCTTCAAACAAACATGTGAATATACAGACCAATTTTCTTAAAAAGAGCCTTATCTAACAGGTAGGAAAGTTGTGAGATCCACTTTCACATACATCAAGTCAATTTTGATAAATAATTTTAAATTAACACTAATAAAATAGTAAAATGTTATCTATATATGTCCCCTCTTTTAATTTGGGGTTCACAGAGAGTATCATAAAGAAAACTTTTCTTGTGTAGAGAAAAATACAAAAAAGCATAACTAAGTAGTTTATGTCTATAGTCAAACCACTGTCAAAAAGATTAGTAAAGAAATAGTTTTAAAAAAAAGTTGCACACTAGTCCCTTTTGAATTATCATTTTGTCTATTTAAAAGACAAATAATTAAGTGAACAAGTAAATAACTTTTTGAACTTGGAGCAACGGGTTCTTTTAAATCACTCAAAGAAAACATTGTAGTTAATCATTCAATGTAATATTTATTGATAAATCAAAACATAAATCCATAGTGTACTACCCATACCATATAAACACTATCCTTTGTATAAATTAATGTTCCATTCTAACTTAGAAAACCGACTGTCCGTCCAGAGGAATGAACCACTGACACTATATGCCTATGACATTATATGGTGTAATGATTATGTTTATTGCCATGCTTGCTGGGTTATTTACATTAGGTTGTGTAGATTTTATTGGACAGTGACTGTACTGTCGGTAATTAGTTTCCGCACACGTGCAGCTAGTAACTGGTCATGAACATTCAGTTCACTTGTTTCCAGCCCTCACAACATTTCAAGGTCGAACCTCGCAAGGTAGGTAAGAGAGAGAGAGAGCAATATCTTTCACTATCCATCTTGAGTGTTTTTATTTTATTTTCTTAAAATAGTTTTTGCTTTTGTTTGCTTGAGCTCAGCAGCTCTTGGCGATCAATGTAAATCAAAGCCAGGTAATTGGTTTCTTTTCTGGACTTGTTAACTATGGGTTTTGATAGAGTAGATGTGTGGAAGAACGTGTGGACCATTATGGCAATTTCTGTATTATATTAATCTGTTAAAATACAATGTATTAAATGTGCATAAAATACACAATGTTTAGTTACCGTACTATATAAGTCCACTTTTAGAAAGTATATATCGCGACAACAGGCAAAGAACCATCTGGTGGTGGGTGCCATATACTTCAGCAATCACATCGTTACATACACGGCACATATGTTGGCTTTAACAATGTGTTTGTATTTTCTTTAATAGGGTGGCTACAAAACATATTTTATAAAATTCCCTGACTTTTCCAGGTTTTCCAGGCAAAATTTTTCAATTTTCCCTGACTACTTTTTTCCAGTTTTAATGGTGGATGATAACTTGTTTTATTTATTATTGATCACATATTAAAAAAGTTTGTATCTACTAAACATAAACAGTTTTATCAGTTATTTTAAAAATTAAAATGTTATTTTATTTAGGTATTATAAACTTTTGTTTTAGTGTTAAGTTGCGAAATTAATGGTATTTTTAAACAAATTTTTAAATTCCCTGACTTTTCCTTATTTCTAGTTAAATTCCCTGACATTTCCCTGTTTTCCCTGTCATTCAAAAATTCCCCGACTTTTCCAGGTTTTCCCTGTATTTAGCCACCATGTATAAGGTTCTTCCTACCATCAACTGTTTCCGGCCTGTAGCCTGTTGTAAAATGCCTCCATTTCCTCTTTCCTTCCCCCATTTTTCTCCTCTCACTTGCACACTTTCTGTCATCTGCTCCTCTCATTTCTTTCTTGGCCTTCCTGGCAGTCATTTTCCTATATACTTCATTTCCATAATTTTCTTTGGCATCCTCTCTTTTTCCATCCTCATTATATGCCCATACCATCTCAGCCTTGCTTTCTCTTTTATCTCTTGTACTCCCTGTACCCCACTCTTTCTTGGATCACTTAATTCCTAATCTTGTTTCCCCTCGTGTGAGCTAACATGTTCTTCACAAACTTCATTCTCATGGCTTCCACTTTCCTCTTCTCTCTTACATTCAATGTCCATGTTTCCGCTACATATGTGACAATGGGTACAAAATACGTCCTTTACAACACTTCCTTACACTCAAAGGGCACGTCTATTTTCCATAGCAGGTCTCTTAAACACCTAGAGCACTCTTCCTGCTGTCCTCTTCTCATTAGATCCTCTCTAATTCCACCTTTAGCCTCAACCACTCTACCCAAGATATTTTACATTATGAAATTTTCTCGGCTCTACTCCATCCAACTTTATAGCTTTACTACCCTTGTCATTACCATCACTTCACACTTCGCTATGCTATATTTCATTCCACACTCTTTCATTTCATTCCATTCTCATAGCTATTCCTGTGCTTCCTCTTCTTTTTCCTCTCATACCATCAATTCATCAGCAAATCATTATTGCTTTCATTCTTTCATCCTTGAGTTTTCCTGACACTTAATTCATGACCATTTCCATTACCATTAAAAATAGTAGAGGTGAGAGGACACCCGGCACACCCCTGATTCACTCAATTTTTTATTTGAAACCACTCCGTCCTCCCACTCTCAGTCTTAATACAGCTCCTGTTATCCTTATAGATGCTTTTCACTTTCATTACAACTCCTCTTTCCACTTCGGCCTCCTCCGTCACTTTCCAAACTTTATTTCTATCCACGCTATCATATGCCTTCTCCACATCCATAAATACCATTACCAAGTCTTTCCCAAATTCATACCTTCTTTCCATCAGCTGTTGTATGGAACTTAAGTCTTAACTTAATGTATTAATGTTATAATGAATGGATTATAAGAAAGAATGTTAACATTTAGTTGCTATTTGTATTTTTTATTACTCTATTCTATTTATATTCTTCTTTTGTTCATAATTTTTTCCAAGATTTGGATTCGAGATTTGTAGGTAAATTGGAGATTGGGATTTGTAAAACAGTGTCTTCGACCCAACTCTAATAATTTACAAAATGTTACATTGCAAACACGACTACCATATTTTTCCCTGAGAGATGATAAATTAAATTACTCTCATGACCTTTTTAATTCATTTATTTATTTTATATTTTTGTTATGTAAACATTAATTTGTAATATATATAAGAGTACAAATTGATAAATATTGAACATAAACTAACTTGAGATATTTTTATTCAAGAGACTTCATAATTGTCAAATCTGGAATTTTACATTCAAATTAAAGTGGGGAAGGGGAGGGAAAGGGGCGCTCACCTGGATTTTGTTATATGTTGATAAGCAAGTTGAGCAAATCACCAATATAAAACCAAATCCAGGAACCCCCTTGATCTCAACCTTAGAAAACCTCTCCTTTTCTTCCAAGCAGTCCTACTCACACCAGTCAGTGGTTTCTATATAATCAATAATAACAGATAAGTTAATTTAATAACTGACTCGCCTTGGTGACATAGTTAGCTAACACACTAGTTTTGTGTTGAGTTAGACTGCTGAGGACAGGGAGATTGAGGTTTGAATCTCGGTCAGAAGAACTGGGGTGTGGTTTTCCCTAAATAGTTTTCCACCCTCCTTCCAGGAAAATTTGAGTTCACTTCTTTTAATTTCAACCTTCTCAATTCCTAATCTATTAGCGTAATTAGTACTTAAGAGTATAACCCAAACGGGAAGTAAGACGCAGAGCTAAATAAAAAAAATTAATAATTAAATATAATATAAATACAACATTATAGCCATCTACCAAGAGTTTTAACAGACAACTGCAGAATCCACGCCTAAACTTTTTTTTAACTCAAGAAACAGGTAACAAAATCTAAGTGACCATGATCAACCTATAGCCATGCTACTTAGTCCAGTCTGTTTTACTCTCTTCTACTGATGAAGGGGACTGATGTACTATGAAAATTACATAATTATTTGTTTTATTTTTTAATTGTAAACTTGGCCTACAGTTTTCTGGTAAGTGTGTAGGCCATGCCCTTCTACCTTCCTTCCAATGTTTAGTCTAAAGAACCAAGTATGAAATCTCTAGTTATACCCCGATCCAACAAATACAAGATGAACCCAAAAGAGTAGAGTCCAATCAACTTACCTTGCCTTTATTCTTGGTGCTGGACATTCCAACAATCTGTGAATGGTAAATAAGACCATACTTGGGCGTGTCCCTTTTGGTTTTCAGAGCTCGAAACAAGGCTTTCTCCGCACCAAGGATTTGTAGAGTTGAAGCAGGATGCTTAGCCAGATTGATCAAGGATCCTAAAATAATTTATTTCAAAACAACTTGCGAATAAGACATCCTGAAATTGTGGTGAACTAGTAAATTTTGGAACAAATTTCAAAAAGTAGCTAGACTAGTAAAAGTAGCAAACCGTCAAAATTATTTCAATTTATGTTAATTTTAAGCCTGTAACCATATTACTATTATTTAGGACAAGGCTTACACAGGACAGTTAGTGGTGACTCATGGCAAATAAATTGCAATACCTATTTGGAAGAAGGTATAGGAAAGGTGGATAGAAACATATGAAAGGTAACGAACATGATATGGCTTTTAGAGTGAAAAGAAGAACACAGTTCACACTTTACATTGCTGCCACTGGACAAAGAGGTTATTGCTGCCTATTGAAGAAAATATATCATTTCCGACCAATCTCCCGATTGATTTTCACCAAGAGGCCTCTTTGTTAAATGGTAGCAATGTATATGTGAACTGTCTTCTTTTCATTGTAAAATCAATATAGTGTTATTTCACTTTTATATGTTTCCATTCACCTTTCTTGTACCTTCTTTTAAATATTAAACAAAATATCTCAAAAATCGAAGAGGTTTACCTTAAACAAGTAAATTGCAAGTGAGACTGAATGAGTGACACGGATATACCATATTGGCCCGAATATAAGACGATAGTTTTTGTTAAAAATCGAAAGCAAAAAATAGGGGGTCGTCTTATATTTGCAGCCTAGCATCTTATCATATTAATTTCAACTTACTTTTTGTGTAAAGCCGTTTGTATTGCATATTTCTAACTAGAATTAATAAATCTAGCACAAAACATGTTTTTACACAAGTAAGAAACTATAAAAATTTATTTTATTAAGTTATTTCACATGTAAATTATCGGCATGGCATAGTTTCTTGTGTTATTAATTTCAAATTTAATTTTGTGAAAAGCTGCATATATCATTTATTAAAGATAGTAAATCATGCATGACAACATGTTTCCACACGAATACTAACTCACAAACTTTATTTTATTGTGGTATTTCACGCGTAAAAATGTAAAACATAAACATAAACATTACATCAAGGTTATTTTTCATTTTGATCATGGAAGTACAGCAGCGGTGTGATATTCTGATATTACGTTTGAACGCGCTCTAATAACTGATCTTGGTGAGCGCTTAATAAGTGCTCAGTAACATGATGCTACTGCTGTGTAGCGACTGTTGCACGAATCAGTGTTTAATAATAGTGTTTCTTTTCTCCATGGTGATTGACGTCAGCTGCCTGGTGATTATCTTGATGCATTCGTTTGTTTTTTGTGTGAATTAGTTACAGGAACTTAAATATAGTATAGTTTAGTGCGGTTTTAATTACAATATATTTTTATCTTTTCCAATGGCGCCTGATAGCGTAGAAAAACGCGGCACATCGTCAAAACAAATAAACAAATGTGAAAATGGAGAAAATAGGTTAAGGGTCGTCTTACATTTGAGGCCTTATTTTTTTTACTCGGCCAAGGGAAAAATAGAGGGGTCGTCTTATATTTGAGGCCGTCTTATACTCGGGCCAATACGGTATATTGCAAGATGGTATGTAAAAGTATAAATAATAACTTTGGCTATATGTATTTTATTTTATAAATATTAAATTTATAGTAAAGGAAATTGATAGAACTAAAGAAAAAGGAAAAATAAACTACTAAGAGTAAATTTGATGAAGAAAGCCTATCTAGAAAAAGAGATCAATGTGGGAAGAATCCAATGCAATCCAATGTCTTCTGAGTGCATCTTTCCCGGGTTCAAATTTCAAACCTCGACCTCCATGACTCCAGAAAACCAAACGTAATGACCTCAAGTGCGGGTTTGAATTGAGTTATATTTTTGAAAAGCACTAACCTGCGTGGGAAATAAGCCGAGCACCAACTAAATCGCCAACAAGAACTGTTAAGTTGGGAGCGATTGCCATCATTCGAGCTTTCAAGTAGTCATATAGCTGTGCCCTGTACGCTGAGATATCAATCACCTGAAGGAAAAATAGTTAATATAAATAAAATAAATATAACACCTAAATATTTATTGTGAAATTGTTTTCATGCACACAAAATTATTTATTTGAAAAAATACTTGGTAAAGAAAAAATTTTAATCAATAGCCTTAGGTTAAAAGGACGAAAAATTTCAAATCAAGTTAAGAACTCTACTCTAAGTATGTGACTTTTCTCAAGTATTTAAACTTGTCATACATATCATCACCAATTGTTTCCAATAAGTGGCAGAACTCCGTCTTCCTCTATCCTTCCACCAATCTTCCTCCCTTAATCACTTTCATTCTTCTCCTCTCCCTTACACACTTTCTATTATTATCATCACTTCACACATCACGATGCTAAATTTAATTCCTTTCACTTCGTCATCCATTCCTGTAACTGTTCCTCTACTTCCTCTTCCTTTTCCTCTCATATCATCAGTCATCAGCCAATAGGGTTTCCTGCTCGAGTTTTCTTGCCACTTTATTTATGAAATTTCCATCGATTTACTCCATTTTTAATTTGGAACCACTCTGTCCACTACTCTCCTCATCTGTCTCAACACAATTCATGTTATCCTCATAATATATACTCTTTACTTTCAATATAACTCCTCTCTGGCCTCCTCCATCGCTTTCCAGAATTTATTTCTATCCACGCGATCTTATGCTTTCTCTACAAATACCATTACCAAGTCCTTCCCAAATTCATACCTTTTTACCATCAACTGTCATATAGTGAAGATCAAGTATATTGACCTCTGTTCCCTAGATGTGCGCCTTCTCTTCCTCTCTCCCCCTTCCTTCAATTTTTTTTTCTTATTCTCTTTTATAGTTTCTTTCATATATTTTTGTACAGTGGCACATCAGCAGTATTCACCTATAATGTATACACCACTACCAGTCCTCTTTCTTAAAAATTATTCTTTTCTTCCAGTACCCTGTTTTATTTCCATATAATTACTGTACACTTGCTTTTCCTGAAGCTTTTATCATTTGCACAGTTAGTTCATTCACAACAGTTGCTTTTCCTCTTTCATCCTCTTAAATGCATCCGCCATCTCTTTACATGTGGGACCCAATATCTCCTCTTCTGCTAATTCTTGATGTTCCTCTGTTTCACTCTCATCCTTTTCCTCTTCTGGGTCAAACATCATCTCAAAATATTTCCTCCGTTGCTCGTTTTCTTCTTTTCCTATCTTCTTTATTGATCATTCTAACTGCATGTCTTTTCTCTCTCCTGTTTCTTACCTGGTTATACAGCACTTCCTTTCTTACTTACCTCCAAATCCCTTTCCAGCATGTCCATTTTTGCATAAAATTCATACTCTTCCTGGCTTCCAGTACCACACACACTTCACTCCTCTCTTCTTCTCCCACTACTCTTCCTATGTTTCTTCATTCCTATTCTTAACACTCCTTCTAAATACTTTGTTCTTCTCTTCCACTGCTTCCTTAACTCTCTATTGTTCCACCATGGTGTATCCTTCCACTTATCACTTGTCCTCCCACATATCTCTTCTGCAGCTTCACCAAACTTTTCTTGAACCTTTGCCATTTCACCTTTACACGTTACAAATCATCTATGGGCATTAAGCTTCTTGCCTTTTTTAAATAGTTCTCTTTTCTCTTAATTTTTAAGCCTGCACACCATTATACTTCTTTTTTACTTTTTTACTTTCCTACTTTTCTCCTACATTACCATCCCATTATGTCTTCTACCAGGAACCTGTGGTCACTATCTAGACTCTTGAGACACACTTGGTATCACCTTGACGTTTACAGTCTGCCTTTTCATTTCCTTGTCCATTAGGAAGTAATCTATAATAGACCTTTGCCCACCAGCCTAGATTCTTGTAGCAACGGTTTCCCACCTTCATTCCATTTTAAGCATATAATTTTAGCCACCTTCTACCTTCCCTATTTCTCTCTCCCCATTTGTCATATCCTAACACTCCTTCTCTTTTGTCTCTTTTACAACTTTAGCATTCAGTTCCCCCATGAAAACCTGCCACTTTTTCCCCATATGACCCTCCAAATCTTCTTCCAACTTGTCTTTGCCCTCCGTTGGGCATCCCACTTGTGGTAACTAAACTGCAATATTCTAAATGTCGCCAACTTGTGATGAACGAGAAATCTCAAACTTTTCTCATTCTAGGATGTCCATCTACCACTTCTCTAATCAGTAGTAAGAGAGGGGGAAAAGGAAATAAAGTTGGAACACAGATTTTTTTAATGCGTCTCACTACCCATTCAGGTTGTATATATAATTACTAATTATACTAATGTGTTGGAGATGAGTAATGTTGAGTTTAGATGAAGTGTACCCACATTTGTGTGTAATGTTGTAAAAAACTAACTAGGAAAAACCACCCTCAGTACACCTAACTGGTCTTTGAACTCCAATAGCACCGTCAATGGTAGTCCAGTCACAAGTAGTAAAAATCCCACTTCAATCTTTATTTGTTTGCTTATATATGAATACCTGATCACACAGATGTCGTATATTTAGAATATCATCTTCTGAAATTTCAGTACCCATAGAAATCTCTGCGGCTTCTCGTAGCTTTAATTCCACTTCTTCAGGTAGTATATCGGACAGGTCAGTTGAGGATGTGTTCTCCCGGGTGCCTACATATTGAAATATAATAAAAGCACTATATAAAAAGTGGGAAAAACTTGAGAGATATTATTAATTAAAAATACATTTGTACAAAGATTACTTGTCTAAGTTAACTTTTTAGTGTAGATATGTCTATAAACTATGTATATATTTCAGGGAAGGATGGGTTGG
>CABFWO010001899.1:96401-107342 GCA_902155825.1 Timema genevievae
CGTTCATTTTGACCCGTTCACCGTTCATTCGATTTTCTAAAGGTAGTTTTTATTTAAATGTAGTTAAAACAATGTTATTTTTCATTAAGATTATTTAAATTGTTAATAAAAAGATCGGATTACTGTTTAAAAATGGTTATGCCATTTTATTATACTTTTGTTTTTAATAAACCACTTATTTCTATACGATATTAATATTTAGTAGTTAAATTATGATGGCATGCTTTGTAGAATCACAAAAACCTATGTTATGATATATCTAAATCATAATTCACAAAAATATTACGATTGTTAAAAATTGTTTAATATTGAAGCCATATTTTAATAGACATTGGATGTAAAAATTCCTATTTCATATAAAAACAAAATAGATGTAGGCCTATTCTCTTTGTGTGCAAATATATGTGTGCCTTGATTATTTTTTATCATTAAACTTAAATTTAAATTTGCTGATTATGATTTGTCTTTGTCTAATGAAAGGGTCAGTAGGCCTATTTAATCATAAATGTGAAACCATATTTTAATTATCTAACATGTACCGGTATATTTGCTATTTATTAATGTGATTTGTTTTTGTTTATTGACAGGTTCACATGTCCTAACAATAACAATATAAAATAATAATTAAACATCCTTTACATTTTAAAAGTTTCTATTTAAATGTCATTAAAACAAAACTATATTGGACATTATAAAACTAGTAAAAGTAACTTTTTTTTTTTTGCTTTAAGGGTCATTTTACTTTATACACTTATTAAAATTGAAAACAAAAATAATCGGCATCGGTGATCGGCCTAATCGGCAACGAATGATCGGCATCGGACTAATCGGCCCAGCTCTAATTATACTATCATATTTATATTTCCTCTTATGTTTATAATTTGCTCCAAGATTCGAATTCAAGGTTCAAATGTAAATTGGAGATTCAGATTTAAGATTCGAAGGTAAATTGGATATTCAAATTTGTAAAATAGTGGATTCAACCCAACACTTCTTAAATTACAATATTTTATAGTGTTTTCATAAACAATCTAATATTTGGTAAATAATTCTAAATATATCTCTTACCAATTGTTTTAATAGTCTTGACAAAAGCGATGTTGTCAGTGATAATCTTGCCAAGCTCTGGAAAGTGCCAGCCGTACCATTCTCGGCATCTCATGATGTAATTATTCAGTTCCTTGTCCAAGTCATCAAGAAGGCACACAGCTTGTACTATCATGGTGTCTATCTTGTCAGGACTAAATTTGAGCTTGTATCGGGAAAGGCTGCAACCAGATAATAAGGATAAGGATGTTGCTATAGGGTGTAGCCAAATTATCTTACTTGTGTTATCACCTTGCCATGTATCACAAGTTGCATTGGCGAGGACGCAGAGAATCCATTTGGATTGTCACCAAGGATGATGATGTACCCCTCCCACATTCTTGGATCCAAGGTTGGAAGCAATATGTCATCACTATGTCCTCATGTAGCCTTGGTGATGTGTTTTGACTGGCAATTGTGTAATTACCCTTTTTTCACTCACTAGAGAATAACACTTTACATTTTCCCCCTTCTTACATTACACAAAAATAACTGCAGCCAAAATGTATATTTTCATTTTAATATAACACGTTAATAATTAATTAATAAAATAAAAATTGTGTGTGTGTTTTAATTTTATAACACTTATTTCCTTTCATAAGGGATTATAGATGGTGTTACATGCGTTGTAGTCATTACTTATGTCTGATAGCACCTGTAAAAATTGTGAACTAAAATCTTATTTTTATTGGAAAAATTATATTGTACATCCTTCTTTCTTGTACTTTTTTTTCCATACAATTAACTTTAACAATGATTGTAAAAGGTCCTATATGTTTAAAATAGGGATGTGAAAGACTCAAAAGTATCTCGAAAATTCAAGAAAAAAAAATCTCCATCTCATCTAAAAAATTAAAAATGAACCTCAAATTTCTAGAAATTTAAAAAAAATTAAATAACAAATAACGACCCTAAGAAATTTAAAAAAAACCAAACCAGGAATTTATTATTTCTAATAATACTGCAATGACCCAAATATAGGCCACATCCCCCCAAAATAAACAGTCTTTGTTTAGACATGTTTTGGTCAGATATAATGTTTCTCAATATCAAACTTTGGCTTTATGAACTGTTACATTATAAAATTATAAATGGTAGGCCTATGCAACGCAACTATTACCACTTTATTAATCACATTTGAAATGTGTTGAGTTAAGTGTTTAAATTAACTAAAAGATAATCAAAAGTCAAAAAGGAACTTTAGGATTCTATAAACTATATATTTTCTTAAATAAACATAATTTACATTTTTCAACTTTCAAAAGAATTTTTCTTGCCTTGTATCTCAATATTTTTCATATTCACATCTCAATATTGTTTCGTATTGAAAAGTTGTTCTCGCACATCCCTAGTCTAAAAGAATAGAGTTATACCGATAATTCAGTTATTTTCTTAACTTTTACTAACATAGTGGTGTAAGCCTAGTTTTTTCTGGATTCACACTAAAGTTGAATCACAATAATGTGGAGAAAGGAGTTATAGATCTTTAACAAACTAGAGAACAGCTCTGCAGAAGAATCAGTGTTGAAATAATATACCTGTGAGCTAGACCTAAAGCCATGGCAGCCATCTCTTTTTTGGGTAGACCAGCCAATAGGCCATCCATTTGAGAGCGGATACATCTCATGAGTTCTTGAACAGAAGTGTTGGACAAACATGATAGATTCAATTTGTCTTTAATGGCATTTCCGAGCTTAGCATCTGCCACTAGAAGCTGATCCTGTAATAAAATGACTATGAATTTTTCATTTTATTTATTTTGTTTAGTATTTAACATGCACTTTATGAACCAAATATTATATCAGCACATGACTTTTAAACTCCTATAAAAAGAAACAACATTCAGCCCCCTCTCCCACCCCAGTCATTAATTCATCACTGTCAAAGGAAAAAAAAACACACATTTCACCAATGATAATTTTTTTGGCCATGCCAGGAATTAAACCCGGGACCCTAGCTCAGTGGGCAAACACTCTACTAACTAAGCTTAGGTGGCGAACAACTATCAATTAATTTCATAAATAAGAAATAGGTCCTATATGTAAGAAAAAATAATACATATGGCAATTAGATATGAGAGAATAAAAAGGAAAATGTTTATTTTAGCATTTCAATAGAAAATTAAACTAGATTTTAATTAAAATTGAATAGGTACCTGTAGATCCTTGCCAATAAGTTTCTTCAGTGTCTTTTTTAGACCTTTAGACAACTTTCCTTCAACAGCTGCTGTAGTGGCGGCAAGTGCTTCTGTTGTGTCCATAAACTTTTCAAAATGTTTCAATTTCACGCTGTTAAAACAAATTAATATTAATAATATTTTATAAACATTTGGAGAAAGATGCATCAGCATTACCTAACACAATAGCATGCATTTTTAAATTATTTTTTTTAAATCTACAAATATAGATAAAAATGATTTCACCAAAAAGTGACACCTGCGACTCTGAACCAGGTGATTGGGATTCGATTCACATCCAGCTGTATTGGGTGAGTAATATATAAAACATACACTGGAAAATTGTATATCCAATTTTGATGGGACCATGCCCAATCTGAAGTCAAAATCCATGACAAAACTTTAATTTGGGGAATTTTTCACTAAATTAGGGGTATTGGATAGGCCTAGAGTAAATGTTGTGCAAATAATGCATTTATTTAAAGTGTGAGTAAGATAAAATAAAAACTACGTGTCGGAAACACTCAGCACAAAGGATATGCAACATTTAGCGTACCAGTTTAGCACAGTGTCTTGGGCTATTCAGGTCACATACATATGTACTTTACACTGACTTAGGGATGAAGAAGCTTGAATTTAGAGGAAGTGTACCCACATTTGAATGGAGGGAGAGTGGAAAACAGTTTTGTAAAAATCATCTTAAGTACACCCGACAGGGATTTGAATGCCAATCTTCCCATCATCGGCTGTTTGTCTTTTGCAAGATACTTGCCTTATACCATGCAGCCACCGAAGCAGGTTGATGTCTTATTCTAAGGGATAGGAATCAAAACAGTAACTTAGAAGAAATAATAAAATATATGTGGAAAACCAATGTCAGTAGGAGCTGGCTGAGATTCAACCCTTGACTAACCGTCAAAACCTAACCAGTCTGTCGTGAGTTGATGTCTGAGACTGTTAGTTGTTCGAAACCATTAATTTCAATCCTATTGGTCAATTTCAAGAATTAATATTTTCAAAAATATAGGTCTAATGAATTAACAAAAATTAAGGAACATTCAATACCGTAGCCAAATGATTTGTTTGACAAGTTCTGCTTAGTTTTAAAAATATAAACGCCATCTAATTAGCAGTGAGTGGTAGACTTTAAGAAATACAATTTAAACAAATGCAGAAAAAATACCACGATATACCGGCAAATAAAATAAAGACTATATTTATAAGATAATGAGTATGTAAGGAAACCAAATATTTGCCTGTTATATAAGGTGGGTAGCCTACTTACATTTTACTTGCAGCTTCAGGAGTCTCAAAATCATGATAAAGATCATCTGTTTTAGATAGCTTTTTTTCATCCAAAAGCTAAAACAAAAAAATGTTCAACTTAGTAAAGCTAAGGGTAGAAAAGAGAGCAAATAAATAATGTATAAGTTTGTTAACAGTGGAAGAAACTGGGGAAGAGCTCCATAAGGAGCCAAGACAAGGATCATACAGAAAAAGGAGAAAAAATATAGGAGAATATAAAGGATTAAGTGGACAGAGTGAGTGACAAATGAAGAAGTTCTATGAAAAGTAAATAAAAAATAAAGTCACAGTTTAATAATACAAATTTGTGTATCATATTTGCTCTCTTAAAAAGGCAGTTACGATACAGGCAGAGGGCAAACATGATATGATTCCTACCATACAGGCTAAAACTAGTGGATTGAAACAGTAGGATTATGATACAGGTAGGACCTTCATGTATTATGTGAAAAAATATGATGAAAATTGGGCTAGAAGCAGAGATATTGGTAAAAAATGTAAAACAACTGTAGACCCAAACCAACAAAATTTTGATAAACTTTAAAACCATGTAGGCCCCTATTTTTAAAAAAAAATCTATCAGGAAGGGAACTGGCAAAAAAATTTATATTTATGCCTTTCTGTATTATATCTAAAAAACAAAGTTTAATATATATGCACTAAATTAAGTTGTTAAATAATATTTCTATTCCACCATTAGATTAAATCAAAATTATGACAATTCTAGCATGCCCAGGGTTGCCACTATTTTCTTATTACAAAATTCCCTGTGTTTTCCATAGGAAATTTTCATTTTTCCAGACACCTAATAGATTATAAATATAATTATAGAGGCATTAAATTTGGTTTTAGAGAAAATTTTAGAAATGAAGAGTGGTAATTTGTCATTGGAGGCATCTTTTATTGTGCAAGATAAACACATGTTTAAGAATTATTTGTAAAAAGGGTGAGAAATGAATCACATACATTTTCTAGAAGGAAAAATTGATTATAGTTGCTGTATGCCCTAAATGGAATGAAAGAAGGAAAAAAGTGGAAATACTAAAAATACCATTTTGATTTTAAATGTGATAGGCGGCTTATCTATTTTTTTTTTTTTTGTAAAAGAAAGTATTACTTGATTTTAAAAATATTTTAACCAATCTTAATTATTGTATATGTACTCTATAGACTAAGTAGCCCACACAAATCGTGAATAATAATTTACAATAATAAAATTAACATGGGATTTTTGTCGCTCATTCAGGTGCATTTCCTCTAATAAACTGCCATCCTCATCCCTACCATATTGTAATGAATATAAAAAAAAAACATAGTCAACTCTCAATTTAGCGGGGTAATGAAGGGTTAATAAACCCCTTTATATCAATTTCCATGGTAAATCTGCAAACCCATTGAAAACTACCAAATACATTAAGTACTTGATTAATAAACTATACGACACAATAATACATAAATTTATCATAATAACTATTATTGAAAAATCAATCAGTAAAATACCTTTAAACAACTTTTTACCACAAACACAATTATTAGGCCTAAGGCCCAATATACCAATTTCGAACCAAATCGTTAAAGCTCATTTTAAAATATTTCAAGTTTTTGAAAAAAATCACTCATCAGTAAACTAGCCCTCAACGATTTTTTTTACTGAAAAAACATATATATGGTGTTATTTGGGAGGTCAATTAGTCCATATATATTTATTTTAATCAAAATCTTTGAGCCATTTTCGAAAAATATGGAATTCAAAAAAAAATCACTTATCAGTAAACTACCTTTAATTTGAGGGTTAGGGTCAAAATAAAAAAAAGTCCTGAGGTATGGTCATATCTAGATATAAAGTTTTGAGTTCAAAATAGTTTTAATGTCTTACACTTTTACGAGACACTAAACTAGCACTAGGAATGATACGATACCAGTATCGATACTTTTCTTTCGATACCAAGCTTTTGATATTTTACTAATATCAGTATTTTTTACCCGGTATCGAAAGATTTTAATTTACCTACTTTTCTCCTTTTACTTCCTTTATTTTCCCGATCATTTATTAAATTTATTCATCTTTTCTTATTATTGCCTTTATTTTTCTATCGCTAAATGAAAGTATCGATACTGGGAAATATTGATCTACTTCTCGTTTATTTTTTTCATACTCAAATATCGATATTTTAGAAGTATCGCATATACTTAACACTGCACTGAACTGGAAAGATCTGAGAACAAAGAACTGTGAGACTTTGGAGAGAAGGGTGGTAGAAGTGGGCTAGTCCATTTCATAGGGGGTGGGAGAGGTAAAGTAGCTATGCGCGGACACAAACACAATCGGTCATTTTTACAACCATTCTAATTTTATGACAAACTAGCACGCTGGAGGTAATATTTTCATAAACTTTTCACTTTACAGTATACTCAATTTTTTTATCCTGGCCATGGCAGCAACCAGGTAAACCCACCTTCGCTAAATTGGGAGTTGACTGTAGTAAACAGGTTAAAACCCATAAAGATTTAAACGGACAATATTGACACCTTGGCGCAAATTCTAAAAAATTAAAAATAGCCAAAATGGCAAGATAGGTAGGGTAGTCTTAAAACATCACGCTACATTAATACTAATATCTGGGATACTTAACTCTTTCGACAGGAGTCATCGTTTTTAAACAGACAAATAACACCAAAATCCAGAGAATGAATTCATTCAACTGGCAGCAGAAACACGTGCCAAAGTTGGAGGATGGGGGTGGAGGAAACGAAACGTTTGTGGTATTGGTGGGGTGAGGAAGAAGCCGAAAAGGTGCGGCATTTGCCGAACGAGTCGTCTCAGTTGCGCTCAGGACTTGTCTCAAGCTGATGAGGTGCTGGTAAGCATAATCATCATAAATGAGACGTGTTCCAATTAGACTGCTCAGTTCTCCCGTTACAAATTTTAGTCTATATTATTCCTACTATTTTGAGCTTGCCCAAATTCACTAACAAATTCCAGTAAATTCTAGCTTTTTGGTGAAATTCCCTGTGTTTTCCAGACATGAACAAATTCCCTGTGTTTTCCCGGTTTTCCCTGTTTTCCAGGTGCGTGGCAACCCTGCATGCCCTATCTATGGAAGAGAAAATATTTGTTCATATTTAAATAAAAAATTGTTTAGTAACTACAACAATATCAATAAAAATACTGTATATAAACTAATACAAACATGTTTTATGGCCGTTTATAGTAAACTGATGATTAAACTTCTAGGATAGGAAAATTCAGCATTAGCAAAGATGGCATTCTGGATTTATAGTCAGAGATGGGTATCATCAAGTTACAATCATAGTTCAGTGTTACAATCTATGCATTTTATTTATCAGCACATTTCAATATAAAGTACACAGTTCAAAAACACCAAAATAAAACACTAAAAATAAATTGTTCATGTCCACCTATCATTGATATGTTGGACACTGGCAATTTCCCATGGACATAACTCACTTTTATTACAGAGATGTCTCAGGTTGCCCACCTGACTATAGTTTTGAAATTCTAGTATAGTCCCAGTATTTCCACTATATTTTTTAAAAGAAATCCAGTATATACGAAAGGTATTCAGAGACAAACAATCCCAATTTCAAAATCATAAAATGATTGAAAGTTAGGGTAGGCCTAAGTCTGTCATAGTTAAACATTTTTACATCAAAAATCAAGTGTATTGACGTATGTATTCTAGTATATACTAAGGATGGGACTCTAGAACCTACAAGGAATATTCTTGGATTCAAGACTCAAACCATAATAATTTTTATTAAATAGGTACTGAGTTTGAGTTATTTTTTAAACATATTAAATTAGTTAAATAGTTTCTTGTGGTTAAAACCAAAATAATGATAGGGAAAACGTAACAACCAACCCCAAATCATTAATTTAATATTTAATGTAAACAAAACCCCAAATCATTAATTTACCATTTAATGTAAACAAAATCAGAAGTAAAGGAAAAAAATCCTAGTTATTGGGAAAGTTAAACACTTATGCTTACAATATTTTCTAAAATTCAAATTGTAATTAGGGATTTGATGGCAAAATGAAGTTTCAGATTTGAAAAAAGGTGAATCCGCCCCATCTTAAAAAAACACACACAAACTAACTATTATCCTCACCACCCCTTGACAGTCGATACTTTCCACAAGTTATATTCTTGATGATGAATTTGTTTAATAAATATTCAATGAATTTGTTTAATAAATATTCAATGAATTTGTTTAATAAATATTTAATGAAAAATAACCAACAAATATTATGTTGATAAAAATTACTTGGAAATAAAGATAATTGCAGTTACATAAAATTATTAAAAATTAAGATGATAAAAACCCAAAAACAAAATATTTGTTTTAGAATGTAGACAAAAGTTAAAATTCATTCAACCACAAAAATTTTCAATTTTTGCATTTCATATTCTAACACTTCTGCCTCCTCCTTTGCTTTCTGCAAAACTGTTCTTCATTTCACTTCTAATTTTATTATTTCTTCAGATGCTGTTTATCTTTTTTTACTTTAGTCTACTTCAATCTTTCTCTTCTTTTCAACCGCTTCTTTACTTATTCCTGATGCATTCCTCACAGCATGAATAATCTTTTTTGAAAATGTCATATTTAGAAGTCCCCCGGCTGCAGTGACCGCATTATAAGATACACGTTGAGCAATAAGGCTGTCGTCCTCATATAGGTTTTCAACTAGACATTCTTTATTCATAGGAAAACTTCGCTCAACGGCTGCATTGCTATGGAAGAGAATAAGAATTTTTTAATGAAATATTGTAGTTCCTGGGATGCATTTACTCTAGAAAAAACATTCATGAAGAACTTATCAAGCTGGTCACCACATGAAGTGAATTGTTTAAGGTAGTCAATATCTTCTTGCTTTGATACAAAGTCCAAGTAGTCTCTTTTTACAACATCAGCTTGCACGCTAGATAGTTGTTTCTTGTCTAGTAGGACTTCTAATGCAGAAATTATCCTATAGGTCCTAACAGATGGATTGAGCATAACTGCGGGAGAGAGACAACTAGCACCCTTGACAATTTTGTAGGAGAGAGGACACTTATGTAAAAGTTTGTTGCAGAGATTAACTAGTAATTTTTGACAATCTCCTCTGAACTGAAGTATCTTGATGTCTTTAATTCAATTCAAAGCTGCTGATGCTGCGAACCCAATATCTACAGTAGGGAGTGATTTCATGTTGGATTGTTTCTTTAAATCAACGGCTAACAATTTTTTGGAAGTACATGCTGAATTCATTAGGGGTCATTCCATACTAAATCAACAAATTTTAATAAAAAATTTTGCCACACCATTTTTGATTTTGATGAAATTTGGTAAGAGATTTGCACCAATCTTTTAGACTTCAAAACCATTTTTGTTATATTTTTAAAAAACTTACTCCTTGAGATATAGGCTATTTTTTACATCACGAACAGGCAAAAAGTGTCATTTTAGGGTTATTTTCTAAAATCTGCATTAAGTTTATTTGAACTAGCAGGGATGGCAGCTAGGGCTCATTTGAAAGCTTAAAGAATGAACTTTTTTTAGTTTAGACAAAATTAGATTTGAGTTAAAGCTAAGCATAGTTTTTTAGGCCTATATTTTCATTTTTTAAATGGATTTATTCAGAATTTGGGCTTGAAAAATATAATGAAGGATTTATAGTAACAGGCCAATATTTTTTCCTGTTACACTTATGTATGAGTAGTATGTGCAGAAAAAAAATTGAACTGTTACTGATAGTCCTTCAACCTAAAAAAATTGCTAGAATTTGGAAAATTTTCAAAAAATTGTTTTTTTAGAGCCCAAAAAAGTCATGTGGGACATGAGTTAAAAATTTGAAAGGTCCAGGATAGAAAGTCCCTATAGAGTACTTTAAAACAAAAAATATTTCATCTTGTTACTTAAAGGGGTTCAGGTGCCACAATCCTTTGAAGTAACAATAAAACAACGCTCAATCACTATTGAAAACTGGGCTATACAGGCAGACATATTTTTGCTGAAAATTGCAGTAGGCCTATAATTTTTTGGCAAAATTCAAATTTGACAGAATTACTGAATTACAAAAACATAATTCAATCTAAAAACAAAGCTTACCTTTTAAGGCACACTTAGTGTTTTAAGTTTATCGTGTTGCCGCCTTTTTTTCATTAAGAAGAGTAGACAGGTGCTCATTCATCTGTGGTGTGATATTATGAACTCCTCCAGTAGCTGCCAAAAACAACTCACAGGGTGTGAGAATATACAGAATATTATTTTTTTTGGACCCATGTGTGTGTTTTTTGAAAGATGTGCCAGGACCATGAGGATGGAAAAAGTGTATTCGATAGTCTTCTTCAGTATCATGAACTTTTATT
>CABFWO010001899.1:107605-119139 GCA_902155825.1 Timema genevievae
TTGATACTTCAAAGGATTGTGGCACCTGAACCCCTTTAAGTAACAAGATGAAATATTTTTTGTTTTAAAGTACTCTATAGGGACTTTCTATCCTGGACCTTTCAAAATTTTAACACATGTCCCACATGACTTTTTTGGGCTCTAAAAAAGCAATTTTTTTAAAATTTTCCAAACTCTAGCAATTTTTTTAGGTTGAAGGACTATCAATTTTTTTTCTGCACATACTACTCATACATAAGTGTAACAGGAAAAAATATTGGCCTGTTACTATAAATCCTTCATTATATTTTTCAAGCCCAAATTCCGAGAAAATCGGTTTAAAAAATGAAAATTTAAGCTTAAAAACTATGCTTAGCCTTAACTCAAATCAAATTTCGTCTAAACTAAAAAAAGTTCATTCTTTAAGCTTTCAAATAAGCCCTAGCTGCCATCCCTGCTAGTTCAAATAAACTTAATGCAGATTTTAAAAAAGAACCCCGAAATGGCATCTTTTGCTTGTTTGTGGTGTAAAAAATAGCCTATATCTCAAGGAGTAATTTTTTTAAATATAAAAAAAATTGTTTTGGAGTCTAAAATATTGGTACAAATCACCTACCAAATTTCATCAAAATCAAAAATGGTGTGGCAAAGCCCATTTGTTGATTTAACATGGAATGACCCTTAAATCACATTTTACAATTCTGTTCATCAAGTGCTCAAGTAGTTTATTTAGATCTGCAAACATAAATGGCAATGAAGGTTGAATGCTCTGATATTCGGTTAGAAATTGCTTTAACTCAAGTGAAACTGACAGCATGAATCCCAGCTTTGATGTCAGAAGTGCATCCTTCACAAAATTGCTTAATGTTTGAAAATTATCAAATTTTGTAGGATGCTTGTTTGAATAAAATTACTATAAATACAGCAGCATTGACATTGATCTCTCTAACACCCTTGAGTTTTCTACCCACCTAATAGAGCAAAACTTCATCGGGAAAAGAGATGATCCTGTTATTCTTTGATCGTCTGCACGTCTTATTGAAAAATCTTTAAATAAACAATATAGTGAGCACAAAAACTGGTTAATAGTCCAATTAGAATTAGCATGTGCTGTTTTGTAATGCACCATGGACAATGTGTAAAGAACAAATTTCAAATTCTAGTAACTCAGGATCTTTTGGAGAATCTTCCTTCAAGTAACTTTTGAGATCACTTAAAAATTTGAAGTTTACATTTGGTCCATCCATGGAAACTTGAAGCATTTTTTTAACATCCAAGCCCTCATCTTTTAGTCCAGATATTAAGTTCATTAATATATCTTGAGCTGTTGCATGACCCTTTACTTTTATCACAATCCACTTTTTGTAACTACAGCCAATCTTTAAACACTTTACTGTCCAACCAATCATCTTTAAAAGAGGTTTTTCCTTTGATTTTAATCATTTCTTCTTAAACACAAAGGACATAAGATAAACAAGTGGGATCTGCAAAATACTCACACAAGGCCAAGCTTAGGAACTACTGATGGGAACAATCGAGTAAAAATTATCGAGTAACCTGATTGTGTTGTGTAATCGGAGTACTCGATTCTTCCGGGATTACTCGAATAAATTTACTTGGACCGTGTTATTCTTTTATTTATTCTTTTCTTACCAGTTAAGTGAGAATCGGCCTTATTGGCTGGACTGTTTATCATGCTATTTCCATTTAAAAGGCATATTCCTTTAGAGCTCATTTTTCATCAACAGTTTCTGCTGCTACATAAAAATGACCCTTTATGGTTTAAATGTTGCATTTGCGATTTCAATACAAAATACTCTTAGATGTAAAGTACACAATCGAAAAGCATGCTAACTAAGCGTATCACATCTCCGATTCTTTTTAAAAGTACTCAAAGAAAGTTACTCAATTTTTTTTTACTCGGCACCTCGGCAGTCTTATTTCCACAGTCACCTATAACAAAACTAATTATTGTATTTCTTAATTATTATAATGGTTATAATTTCTCCTTAGTAAAATATGATTATTTATAAAATGAAACTAACTAGAGTAAGTTACAAAATAGAAAAAAAATTAAAACTGTTTTCACTTCTATAAAGGTACAATTATTATCAATTCCTTTAACATGAATGTATAAATACAAGTTTATTTTATTAAAAAGGGCACATAACTTTTTTTTTGTGAGACACTTCTTAAAACGCATACTTTCATATTGACTCATATTGACTGTAACATGAAACCTGAGAGTAAGAGGGTGGAGGTCACTGTCAGTGTCGACTGCCTACTACAGGAAGAGATTATTAACATGTTTTTAGTTTCGAATTCCATTGCAAGACTCCCGAGTCCCGAGTAATGTTGTCCAACCGATTGCCACGGGACGATTCGAGTAGAATGATTCGCTAAAAATTACTCGATTATCTTTAAAGAGAATCTAGTAATTACTTGATTGTGCCCATCACTATTAGGAACAGTAGTTTTTCTTTTGGGGGATAAGGGGAGCGAGAGGGGGGGATGAGGTGAAGAACACAACTAATACTGTACTGTGCCATTGGAATGTCAAGGTCATGCAGGTACACCAATAGTTTGAAGTGGTGTTTGACCTTGATCAGTTACTAGTAACTCATCACTCATAATGGTTACTGCTGGAAAAGAGTTTGGGGGAGGGGGGGTAGAGGGGTAGGTTGGCATGTGGGCAAACATCCCCACTGCAAGGTCATCTAATTGTGTGGCAAACATGATAGACCAGAGGGGGAGTAATTGAGGGGTGGTCAAAATAGAATTATCAGTAGTCCAAATAATATCAGGGGTCTCAAAATGCTTAATCCAACATTTCACTCAAGGTAAAAAGGCTGAATATTTTTCCAGTATCTGATTCAAAATTCTAGTGTATTCCAGTATTTCCATTATCAACTATGTGGGATGTATTAATATAATAAATTTACCATCTAAAAGTATTTTTTTTAATTCGTATTTTGATATATCTATAATGTTTTATTAAGGTGTAGGGTGACCTGGCGGTCTAGGGATCAGGTGTCAGACTTCTTTGCTGGGGGTCCGGGGTTCAATCCTCGGTCCCAGTACAGAATTATCTGATTGCCAAACCCTTCCTTCACCTTTGACAAGACGTGTATTAATCACAACTTGTGAATGTGTGGAATGTAAGGCCTCCACCGTGGTTCGGATTCCACGTTAAACTGTAGGTTCTCCAGTTCATCTCACATCAACCTACCATTACAAATTAGTGTGTATAACCTGTCTATTCACACTGTCATATAACAAAAGATGAAGTTCACCCTTAAAAACAAGAGCCGGGAAATACTTGAGCAACCCCGCCAATGTGTGGTAGCTGACCTACACATTAAGGGGAACATTGTAACGCTCACAAACGGTAGGTAGATTCCCTACAAATTAAAAACCATCTCAGTAAAGTATGCCCAACGAAAAATCTTGCCACGATGACAATTTCCCTTTATAAGAGGGTCATCGAAACACACCACGCCTAATGGACCGCAGCTTGTTCTAAGCAGCGGTCAAAACCCACAGCTTGTGCCATAAGATTAATTAAGGAAAGAAAATTAATTTTCTAAACCTAAAAAGGTATTACGTATCTATGTATGTACACAGGTCTTTGCATGTAAAAAAAAAAGGGGGTAGCTGATTATAAGACATGGTGAAGAACTAAATTTGGACAAGGAAGTGACTCTGTCGAAAGACAGAACACATAATAAAAATTATTTTACAAATCTTATTCTGCCAGGGAAAAATAGTATATGGATACTAAAGCAAGGACTAACAGTGTTGGGGCCACTTTAGCCGTTTCACCGATTATTAAAATATAATGAAGTTTGCAAACCTTAAAAAAGGCATAGCCTGCCGGTGTTTCAAACAGTACAAGCATATTGAAAATACTAAATAATATCAAAACAGAATTAAAAGACAATAATATTATATTAGTAAAACACTAAACCACGAGGCACGAAACATCTTCAGCATCGAGCCAAGTTTAACACATTCAAAATAAACTAACCGTTTTAGCCAACATAAGAAAAGAAAATTAAACTAGGTCCAAGTCTAGTGCTAAAAAATAAGAAGTCTCATAGACACCACTAAATCGCGAGTACATAAAAAAAAAGTCTAATAGAACACGCGAAAGCGCGAGTAGAGTTCTAAGAATTTTCAGAAATACAAATAAAAGGCAATATTAATACAAATAAAGTATGAAAAATTATAAAATCAGTGAAAATTTTGTATTTAGGATAACACATGATGGGGACTATAGACTATGTGCCTATAATAACTGTAGAAACATGTGATAGCTAGTTCTTTTGGAAACTTATAGAAAAATAACTTTGAAGTTAAATTATTCTCGAACCTAGCATATAAATATGGGTATTAAAAATGTTTGGATCAAAATAAATCAAATATTGCTTCAGTTCAAGCATAGAGTTCCATTTTATTCACATAGTCACCTCAACAGTCTTGAATATTTGTCAATAGTGTCCTAGAATTTAATGACAATTTTATTATATCTCCTCATTTATAACATTTGACATCACAATTCAATGTAATTTCTTTATATAAAAAATACAAAATGTTATTCATATTCAATCATACGAATCTTCAATTTTAATAAGATCATTTTAATAATATCCTACCCAAATCTTTTAAACTCTCTCTAAAATTAAATTTTCTACCTTCAAACCTTCTATACCATAGAGTAATTTCAATCATGTATTGAGTACAAAGTAAATATGCCATTTTATAATAACTTTACAATTTTCAAATGGTTTGAAAATTATATCTATTTGTAAATTTATTAATCTTGATCAGAATTTTTATACTGCCATTTGTTAAGAAATGCTCGTCATGGGTTCGCTGTCGCTCTGTAACGACTAACGTTATTTGTTTGTTTACTTGTTGTCAAAATGGCAGGTTCAGCTCTGAGAAGGTTAATGGCCGAATATAAACGTAGGTACTAAAACATATTTTTTCATCTTTAATTAAAAGCTGCATTTGTTGTAGTTCACTTGGATGCCTTAATTTTTATAATAACACTCAAAAACTCATAATTATTATTTTATTTTAAACATCTTAAAATTAGTTGCGCCTCTAAGAAATTAATAAAAAAAATATATGTTCTTGCTTGTCATTCTTTTCCTCACAAATTTGTAGACTGGGCATTTGACCTATGTTAAGTTTTATCTGAAGGAAAACTTCATACTTAAAAATAGTGGAGCATTACACTCGGTGACCATTCCTTAAATACTGTAATTACTTTCAGCTCACAGGTCAACCAAATTTTCAAATAAAATATGTTTTATCAAACCCTCTAAATATTATAGAACTAAGAATCCTTCACATAAAATATTGAGGCCTATGGCAAAAAACAAACGCCATCCTCAGTTCTAGAACACTTTTCCCAGCTTATTTGAAAAGGGATGTTTACAATAATTAAAGTATTACAAAACATAATTATTAATTATAATTCTGTAAATTCAATTTTTTCCTAAATGGTTTTCCTCTCTCAACATAATTGTGAGTACATTTCTTTACTAGGCTTTCTTTATCCATACCCAATTAGTGATACTAAGTGCCGATAGATGCTAGATGCTGCGGTGCTGAAAAATAACTTATACTATAATGATCACCCAACCTGTCCATGAGTTTGAATAGTTTGTAAACAAGAACCTCATATTTAGGCCTATCATTTTATCCAGAAGTATTTGAAAAGCTTTTCCAAATGACAATTAATTTAGAAACTTAAATAGATCGTCTAAAGTGTTAGCCTTAAATGCCCCAGGAACTATAGATGAATTGCTTTATTTCGTTACCAATAATCTATTAATTAGATACCAAGGCTACCTGCTTCAGTTGCAGAATGTTATTAGGTGTCACTCTCATATTAGAATGGCCTGATGATGGCAGGGAGATCAAAGTTTGAATCCCAGTCAGGTCTACTAAGGATGGTTTTTTCTAAGTAGTTTCCCTCTCTTGTTTTACTTAAATGCAGGTATATTACCTCTAAATTCTCATTCCAACCCCATTAGAGTAATTATCATTTATGAGTAGGGAGTATCTTAACAGTTAGTAAAACGTAACATTATAAAAAAATAATGAGATAACTTTTCCTATAACACCATACATTTTGTTATTTTTTATCTATTAAAAATTAAACTAATATTCTTCATTGCGACCATTTTTTAAATTTCAAATTTATTTCTTCCTTTGAATGTAGCGGAGCGGGGTTTGAATCTCATTTGGGTGTTCTGAGTATAGTTTTTTCTAAATTGTTACCCAGGCTCCTTCTATAAAAATGTAGGTATATTTATTCTAAAATTTTTACCTATCTATCATTTATATCCCATTAGCATAATAAATGTAGCCTCTCTCTCTCTCTCTCTCTATATATATATATATATATATATACACACACACACACATGCACACATACACACACACACACACACCAAAATGAGTATGTATACCTCCTAGACATGCTTAATATTTTTATTCACAATGTTATTATTCTGACCTGGTTAAATAAACATGTAAGTTAATTTATTTATTTTTAGGTTAAAGTGAAAAGTAACTTGAATTAACATTTTGAAATAATTTTCAGAGCTCACTTTGAATCCACCAGAAGGTATAATAGCAGGTCCTATCAATGAAGAAAACTTTTTTGAATGGGAAGCTCTTATTACGTGAGTTGTATTTTTACAAACATAAGCAAAGTTTGTGGATTCAGTAATTTCCTAGTATTGGGCTAGATTTGTTATGTAGGAGAGGATGGTGTACTAAGAAACATGCACCCCAATTTTAAAATAGGCCAACACAAGACAGTTTTGGGTCTGGAGCTCAGATATCACGAAATAAACACCATCTCATTATTTAAACACAGTCTTTACTTAGGACATATTATGATTTTAAAAAAATAGGCTACATTTCTAAGCTTAAAAAAAAGCTTAGCATACAAACTACAAATTAATCTGAAAAGAAGAAAAATAAATGATTCTTATTAAATACCCTTTAAAATGGGGTAATAAGAAACAAATATTTTCTCTTTCCTATTTATGAGAGAGAAATTAAAAAAATCCACAAAAAAGCCCGTTTAATTGCCCATAAACTCGGGTAAAAAAAATCTTATCAAAGTTTGGAGAAAAACATTTTTGCAAAAAGCTCAACTTTGGGTCAATAAAGTTTTCAGTTGACATTTTGTCAGACAAAATAGTTAAAAAAAACAACAATGCAACACATTTTTTACATTTTTGGATAAAGTGTCTCTATCATTACCTTGTGAAATTTATTCAGATTTACCCACTAAGAAAAATAATGTTTCTTACTACCCTGCTTATTATTGGCCCAACCTCCCCTATGACAAATTTACTAATCTTTTAGTGCCTATTCCTCCATTAGGACAATTCAAAGTAGGTCCTATAGCTAGGTTGATACAATATTAATGTCATTCTGACTCACTTCGGTGGTCGAATAGTATATGGCATTCAAGTGTACCTAGGATGATTTGTCCTAAATGGTTTTCCAATCTCCCTCCACATAAATGCAGACCTACTTCCTCCAAATTTAACCTTCATCCCCAACACATTAGTGTAATTTAATACACAATGTAATCCCTAACATATAGTAAGACGCAATATTAAAAAATGTTATTTTGAAATTCAGTATTATTCTAGTAATAATTTATAAAAGGTTACAAGGCCTAATTTTTTAGTTGCTTTTTATTCCTCTAGAGGTCCTGAAGGTACATGTTTCGAAGGAGGGGTGTTTCCAGCAAAATTAAACTTTCCTCCAGACTATCCATTGAGTCCACCAAAGATGCAGTTCACATGTGAAATGTTCCATCCCAATAGTAAGTTTTCCTCTTTAATATTATAAACCATCGTAGCACACATTAACACTATTACCCATTTTTTGAACTGTTACAAAACTATTTGTTATGAGATTTAGTTCCACTGGATTAATTTTATTTTCTTTCTAAGGCTATATTCTGAAAGGTTTTGTGCACAATCATCTTGTTTACAGTTTATACCGACGGTCGTGTGTGTATCTCGATTCTCCATGCACCTGGAGATGATCCCATGGGCTACGAGTCGAGTGCAGAAAGATGGAGTCCTGTTCAAAGTGTGGAAAAGATTCTCTTGTCCGTTGTCAGCATGTTAGCAGGTAGGTTTACTAAGCAGGGTTGTTATAATTTTACTCAGCCCAAATAAAACCACCTAAAAACCCAGTTATTATATTTTGCATACTAAAGGAATCGTCTTATTAATTTTTGAAAATGGTTAGTCATTCTGTTGAAAACATTTTGGTTCAAACCCACAAATAATACATTGATTTGTATATGGTGTTATACACAAGTTCTGAAACTAGAGATCTTATACAAGACTTAGAGGTGACCTGGTGGTCTAGGGGTAAGATGTCAGACTTCTGTGTTGAAGGTCCGGGGTTCAATCCTCGGTCTCGGCATAGATTTATCTGATTGCCAAACCCTTCCTTCACCTCTGACAAGACGTGTATTAATCACGACTTGTGAATGTGAGGAATGCCAGGCCTCCACCGTGGTTCGAATTCCACGTTAAACTGTAGGTCCTCCATTCCATCTCACAATCACCCTACCATTACACATTAGCGTAAGTGCGTATAACCCGAACGGGTAGTAAGACTCGGTGCTAATAATAATATACAAGACTTAAGTTATAAAATATGTTTTAATTGGTTGAACAAAATAATATGTTCAACTAGCAACTCACTTGGGGTAATATAATTTTAAGGTACCTACACTGTATTAATGATAAGCCCTAGAAATAATAATTTGTCAAAAAAGCAAATGAGATAATTAAAGTTCTTACCTTTTATCTTTAAGTAAAGAAAGCAACAAATCACTTCTACAGCTGGCTTGCCAGTAGTTTGATGCATGGTCTCCCACCACTTTCTATTCATTCTACAGAGTTATTTTTTCAACCTGCTAGCTTATAGGCCTACGGTATTGTTGCATTATTGTTTTAATTTTTTATTTCTCTTATTACACCTTTCCTTACTATATTAAAATTAAAATATATTTCCCTGGATCCCGAATAATTAATATTTTTTTTGGTTTAATTGGATAACATACATATTATCTTAAATTAAATATAAAAAAGCCTGATTTTTTTTCAACACTGTCACTTAGTACCATATTCAAAGTTGAGATTTGGGCGCCAGCCAATTCTGCATTCGGTCTTTATCTTAGTAGTAGTTTGTGCTAGGCACATACATTAACTGATAAGGAAAATCAGGAATTTTGCCATCTGTTGGGAATTTAAAGGTGAGGACCACTCTATATAAACAGCTTCTAGAAGTATCTTATTTAAACAATCCAGGCAAGGACCACTTTAAATATCTTGGAAAGGTTCTTATTAACAAGACTTGCTACAGTACTACTTAAACTTTGGTGGTGTGTCCAAACACCTCGAAATAAATAATTAAGAATCATTTGTTCATACTGAAGGAAAAGCATTTAAAAAAAATCAAGGTTTTTTTTGTGTTTTTTTTTGCCAGGAAAACTGTGGATTGATTATGTTTGAATTTTATTCTAACTTTTGAGTAGTCACCCTCATTGCACTTAGAGAATAGGGATGAGGACGGTAGAGTTTTAATCAGGATTTGAACTCCGACCTCTCAGTAACTAGTAATCCTATTATAACATGAGAGTGGCACATTTAACCATGTGACCTCCGATGCAGTATGTTAGTCTAGTCGTATACTGGAAGTTTGGTTGACTCCAGACCGACACCTTATCTTAGTCAGTAGCATGTCTCTTTCAACTGAGCTAAGGGTCCTAGTTTCGATTCCCCGCATGCTTGAAAAACTTAACATTAGTCAAATGTGGATTTACCCTTTCACAGTGATGAATTAACAGTCAGGGGGCTGGATGTTGTGTCTGTTCTACATTTAAGGTAAATCTATAAGTTGTGTGCTGACCAGCGCCGCATAACCCACTAGGCAGACTAGGCACATGCCTAAGGTGTGAGATTTTTGGGGGCACAACATTAAAAAATATCAAATTGTTTACAGCACCGCCCTTTCCGGGGTGTCACAAGATTTGAAACCAAAACCCTTGTCTTCAACATGAATGGACATAAGTTTCACTAAAACAACACACGTGGACTCAGCTGTAGCTGAAACTTGCTTGTTACAGAGTGCTAGTGTATGGTTAGAGTTCTCTTGGGTCTACTATTGCCATCTGTCAGTTAATAATTGAGTCACTCATATGCAAAGTCATGCCAGATATAAACAAGCACAACAATTTTGCACAATGGTCATATAATTACAGGGGGTATACAATAAATAGGCCTACATTATTATTTGTATCCTGTAACAAATAACAGTATGATGTTTTGGTGGGAGGGATTTGTGAGGAGGGGTGCCAGCTCATGTGCCTAGGGGTGCCACATTTCTAAATGTGGTCCTAGTGCTGATATAATCAATCAGCTCAGAAAGTGCATGTTAAACATCTGAAAAAGAAAAAGTTGACTCCAGAGATGAGACAGCCCTTAGTTGTCTGGTCAACCCATTTTAACTTCAGCTATGGTTTTTCATTTGCGTATTGATCATTTTACTTACCATGTACAACATCATACAAAATATACGTATTCTGTGTGGAAATGTTTAGTTTATTTAAATGCCATGTAACATAAACACTGTAGAAAAGTTGTACCTAGGTATTTATTTTGTAAATATTTAACTTGCTTCGGTCTAAGGCATCACGCTCTCAAAAGACAACTCTCTCGATGACAGGGAGATCCGGGTTTGAATCTTGATTGGGTGTACTGAGTTTTTAAATAGTTTTCTACTCTCCCTCTACACAAATGCGAGTACACTATCTAACACTAAATCTAACTTTCCTCGCCTGAATAATTAGTAGGCTACATATATTTGTGCACCATGTCTTACTACCCATTCAGGTTATACACTTATGTACTAAGTACGCTTATGATTTTAGGGATTAGAAGGTTATATTCAGAGAAAGTGTACCCACATTTGCATGGAAAAACATTTTGAAAAAACCACCTTCAATACACCCAACCAAGAGTGGAACCTTGATCTCCCCGTCATCTAAAGTCTAGTGTACGGCGAGAGTAACACCATAGATCATGTGACTACCAAAGTGGGTAAAAAAAACAATTGATCTATGTTATATTCCTTTTCTTAGATAAAGTGAAATGAAGATTTATATTTGCATAATCATTAAAGAAACTTGTATGAAGTAAAACATTGAATTTTTGTATAGGTTAACTAAATTTATGATAAAATAATCACCAAATTATATTACCTTTTATATATCATATAGTAAATTTGAAAGTATTTGAACTTTAAAAGTAATATAAAATGTATTAATTTCAGAACCAAATGATGAAAGTGGTGCCAATGTTGACGCAGCAAAAATGTGGCGCGAAGATAGAGATGAATTCAACAGAATAGCAGAAAGAATAGTGAGAAAAACACTCGGACTACCTCTTCCTTAAAATATTTGCCATTCCATCCCCCCCCCCCCCCCCCCCCCC
>CABFWO010001899.1:119204-145840 GCA_902155825.1 Timema genevievae
CCCCCCCCTCTCCCTGCAATGTAAACATGATTTCTTTTTTCATGTCCTTAATGGCAATACAAATATCTGGTTAATAGATATGAATTACTATTGTAAATATTGTACATTTTCAGTATAAAATGCAATAAATTTTAAATATGTGATTACTGATTATATTAATTATTTATATTAAAGGAAAATATTTTTTAATTTGTTTTATTGTATATGATAGAAGTAACAAGAAAGGGTTGGAACAAAAAACTAAAAGATATCTATCATAAAATGGCTTTTTAACAATTAAAAAGAACACATTACATACTTTACAATGCTAACATTGAGCAACGCAGTAATGGCTATCTCTTGAAGAAAATCAATCATTACCACTCGATCCCTCGACGTAGGTTTCATTACATTGAAGCTCATCAGAAGGGGGTGTTAATGCTCAATACAAATGGATTGGGCGATAACTATTGATTTTCTTCTTTGTCCAATAGTAGCAATGTTTAGTGTTAACTGTGTTCTTTAACATTGTACTTAGCAACGCATCTTACTACTCGTTTGGGTTATACGCTTAAGTACTAATTACTCTAATGGGTTGGGAATTGGGAAGGTTTACTATGGATGAAGTGAACCCGCATTTGATTGGAGGTAGAGTGGAAAACCATTTAGGGAAAACCACCCCCAGTTCACCAGACCAAGATTCAAACCTCGATCTCCCTGTCCTCAGCAGTCTAGCTCAACAAGAAACTTGCGCATTAGCTAACTATGCCACCGAGGCAGGTCTTCTTAACATTGTTAAAGTCATATTGTGTTATCTCCATTTTGTGTGTTTCTATACCTCTTTCCTGCACTCTATTACAAATAATAATTAAAATTCTTATATAAGTAGTACCGGGAACTATGTGTAACATTAATTTGCAAGCTTCATAAAAGAAAGGATTACATATTTATAAACTGTTATATTCAATTTCTATAGCAGAATCAAACCATCTTTTGGTAGTACTAACTATACCATTATTTTCCTAATATGACTTATTTAAGGTATCTCCTTTCAACTCCGTTAAAACATTTTTTTTAGGAGAGCCATTAAACATATTCTCCCAATTTTAGTTTTAAATGTATCTTTAGAGGTTACCAATTATGCCAAAAATTACTCATAGGTTGCTACTGTTGTGTGTCATATACAATTCCATTCTTCAAACTTTCATATATTTTTCTTAAAAGTTAATCCCAACACTGTTTTGAATCTTAATTTGAAAATTATGATATCTAATAGCATTATTATTATTATTATTATTAGCACCGCGTCTTACTACCCGTTCGGGTTATACACACTTACGCTAATGTGTAATGGTAGGGTGATACTGGCATTCCTCACATTCACAAGTTGTGATTAATACACATCTTGTCAGAGGTGAAGGAAGGGTTTGGTAATCAGATAAATCTATGCTTGGACCGAGGATTGAACCCCGGACCCTCAGCACAGAAGTCTGACACCTTACCCCTAGACCACCAGGTCACCATCTAATAGCAAAGTGGCATCTTTTCCACCATTATCATACAAATACATTCTACTTCCGGGTAATTTCTTCAATTAAAAATCCTAGTTTTTAGGACTCATAACAAAATCATAGTTTTAATCAACAAGATTTTGATTTATTAAAGAAGCTATCTGGTATCTTTGGTCATTTTTGTCACCAAATATGGAACATATTTATACACCATTATATAATTTATTTTAATAGCCTCATATAAAGTTGGAGGTTAAGTTTGCTGTTTTTCAACATCACTTTGTTGCAAAGTGAAGGTATGCAAAAAAATAGTCCACAGCAAAAGATCTTACGTAATTTAGAGTAGTTATATAAATTAGTGGCACACTTGAATTTTAGTAACATACATGAAAATACTCTTCTTTTTGCCAAGCATCTAAAAAAAATGTTCAAACAATAGTTTAGTTTATTTGTGGGAAGGTCATGCCAACCCTTAATATACAACCAACGACAATATTAAGTCGGCCAGGGAAATCTTGCTAGACTGGAACTTACAAACTTTATAGTCTTTGATTCAGTCTGCATCTAGATCTTTTAGACCTAACAAATGATTTATTTCCACCTAATTAATTTGAAAATATTGTGAGCCACTGTTTTATAGCAAGGGTTTTTAAACCCAGAGAACACTATATTTCATTCATGATAGGGATAGGGAGTAATGAGGTAGATTGGATATAACTAACTCAAAATAGGGATAGGGTGTGATTAGGTGGATTGGATAAAATTAGCTCAAGATAGGGATAAAGTGTAATGAGATGGACTGGATAAAATTAGCTCATGATAGGGATAGTATATAATGTTTGTATTATTTTGACTTTACTTCTTATAAAAATTTGACTATTTTATGATTTTAAAACATTATTATGAGAAGGGGTCCTTATACTCCACAAGAGTGCCAAAAGAGTCCATGGCGCAGAAAAATGAAGCTAAGAGCCCCTGCTCTAGAGGATGATTTTGTTTGGTTGTATAACGGTATAATGACACCATTTGAGATTCACATAGCAATACAATTTGCACTTAGTTTCTTAATACTAGAGAACTTTATTTTTACTTATAAGGAACACATTAGTGCAATTAACATATTAGGTCAACAAGTAAATATGTCGATCAGTCAATTGTGTCCTATACACAGAGAAAGTACAGTACATAAAACAGGAAGCTAAATTCTACATGTGTTCAAGTATTAAAAACAGAGATAAAACAAGTAAGCTCGTTCTTTTCATTTTTTGTCACAGAAAAGTACATTATTTACCCACAAAAGGAATTGGACTGAAATGTACATTTTTTTTCACAGTCCAACATTTTCATTTAAACTCTAATATCGACACATACTATTCTTAGGCATGGGCAATCTCAAAAACGTTTAGGTTGATTCAATAGTTGGGCCAAGGTCTATCAAAGTGCTAAATATAATTAGTCAAGGCTCATATTTGCTACCTTTACCACAATAAATAACCATCCTTGGTTTACATCCAGTTCAGTCCATGTAATTTTTAATCTAGCCTAATGAAATTAATTTAATTAAAGTTTAAACTATTTAAGTGTTATGTTAGTTTCAACTTGTGTTTGGGTTATATCCTTAGAGGTGAATGTTTGGAAAGTTTTGCAGAATTTATTGCCACTTTGAGAGAATAATTGGTAGGACTCAATGGGCTATTAAAATAATTTGAATGGACACGAATTATTAAACATGACATCAGTGATTAGATAATTGTGTTTCATAAAGGTCTATATCTATGGTTTTCAATCTTTTTCAGCTAATACCCTCTTTGGTAGATCATAAAATTTCCTCACCTGGCCCCTTCTTGCTAATTTTTTGAACCGTTAAAAATAATCTAAAAAGTATTGTTTTCTTTTAACTTCTTTATTTTATATAAAAATCAATGTAACACTGGAAGCATAGTGCTAGCAAAATACAAAAAACAAACAAAAAATTAAAGTGATGGTTGGCACTGTTTTGTTTTCATCAGTTCTTGAATATTGAGTTTGATGTTTGACAGAGCACACCACAAATCACTTTCCACTTCAATTCAACAATACTGTTTTGTTTTTATGACAGTCAAGAGTTGAAGATTCTGTGGTGTTTCAGATGGTCACAATGGTAGCTTAAGGGGAGGGTAGAGGAAAATTGGCGGGCGAATCATAGTCTTGTGGGCTTGAAAATAAACACATGCTTGCGTGCATCTGACTTTTGCTAGTAACTTAATAGCTGAATTACAAATGACAGACAGTGTTGCCAACACCGCAGGAAAAATGTATCTTTCTTACTTTTGAAAAGGGAATGAAATAAAAAAATTCAATTCTTTGATGATGTTTTAACGTTATTTACCAAGTGTTCCACACCCCACCAGGTTGTGACACTAGTTTATATCAATAAACCTTAAATGGGCAGAAATCTGATAGAAATGTTTCAATCAATATTTTGCTCTCCTCTTAGAAGGAATCCAAGAATCCTTTCAAACCTACCATTAATTAAATGTCAAGGATAAATACATGATACAAAATTATATAGATTAGGGTAGGGTGTAATGAGGTGGGCTGGATAGAACTAGCTCAAGATAGGAATAAGGTGTAATAAGGTGGGCTAGATAGAACTAGCTCAAGATAGGGATAGGGTGTAATGAGCTGGACTGGATAGAACTAGCTCGAGATAGGGATAGGGTGTAATGAGGTGGGATGGATAGAACTAGCTCAAGATAGGAATAAGGTGTAATAAGGTGGGCTGGATAGAACTAGCTCAAGATAGGGATAGGGTGTACTGAGCTGGGCTGGATAGAACTAGCTCGAGATAGGGATAGGGTGTAATGAGGTGGGCTGGATAGAACTAGCTCAAGATAGGGATAAGGTGTAATGAGGTGGGCTGGATAGAACTAGCTCAAGATAGGGATAAGGTGTAATGAGCTGGGCTGGATAGAACTAGCTCAAGATAGGGATAGGGTGTAATGAAGTATACTGGAGAGAACTAGCTCAAGATAGGGATATAATGAAATATACTGGATAGAACTAGCTCAAGATAGGGATAGAGTGTAATGAAGTATACTGGATAGAACTAGCTCAAGATAGGGATAGTGTGTAATGAAATATACTGGATAGAACTAGCTCAATATAGGGATAGGGTGTAATGAAGTATACTGGATAGAACTAGCTCAAGATAGGGATAGGGTGTAATGAAATATACTGGATAGAACTAGCTCAATATAGGGATAGGGTGTAATGAAGTATACTGGATAGAACTAGCTCAAGATAGGGATAGGGTGTAATGAAATATACTGGATAGAACTAGCTCAAGATAAGTATAGGGTGTAATGAGGTGGACTGAATAGAGCTACCTCAAGATAGGGATAGGTGGTGTACTTTTGTAAGTGGAGCAATTAACTTCGAGTTCCTGATGCCATAGAGTAAGTATAGACTAGGGTAAAATGAGTTTAAGTTAGTAGAGTTGGCAAAAGTTTAATGGCAGGGTGGTAAACGGAGTTGTTACAAATAACTAATAAATACCACAAAACCACCAGAATTGTCAAATCTGGTCACAAAACATATCGAATTATAACTATATTCATTCTATATATTTATATTAATAAACAAATTTGGCTGACATCAGGTTGTCAAACTTTTCGGCGAAAATTAAATTAATTCTGAAGTTTCAAGTTACAAATCTTATTATTGAATTAATGACAACAAACTTCTGAAATGAAGATAGCAAAATTAATATGCAAAGTGTAGTAACTTGGTTTGTTATGAGTGGGTTAAGTTTATGTTATAATTAGGAAGTCGAATCAAAATATTTACGAGTCTCGGTTTTCCAGTTAAAAATTTTAAGGTTCCAGTACTGAATCCAATGTAATAAAAGTAAAAGTCATGTTTTTTAAAGTTCTAATTAGGTTTCGATTCTATTTCTTTTAAATACATCATAATTTGACCAAAAAAAATTCTGCGAAAAGCAAGACTAGAGTATTTATATAAAAAAAAATTAAGTTAAAGAAAGAAGGGCATTAAATTTAATTTTTCAAAAGAATTAAAAAATGTAGAACCTGTAGGAAACAATAATAACCTAAAACTAAATATATCGATTCAAATTTTGGTTACTAGGTAATTTATTTTTAGGGTTCCTGTTCTAGTTCCTTAAAAATAATTGTTAGTTTTGGTTATCGGTTCTGGTTTCAATTTCATTCCCTGGTTATAATCAATATGGATATAAACTAATTTATGTTAAATGATTCTTTGAAATTTAAGGTTTCCCTGATTAATATATTATCTATCTCAAAAAATGAAAGAGTAAACAAGATATTAATTGACAACTATTAATATCAGACCAAATATATTGAAATAATCTTTTTTTTACAGCGTGACACTTTTTAAAGCATACCAAAATTAATAATTATAAGTACACTGTTGTTAGACTGAACGGAAGCAACATTTTTTTTAGCACCAGCTCAGTTTATATGCCTATGTACTAATTATGCTAATGTGTTATAAATGAATAAGGTTTAATTTAGATGAAGTGCACCAACATGAAGGATGCATGGAGGGTGTAAAACCACCTTCAGTTTGCCCGACCGGGACTTGAACCTAGATCTCCTTGTCTAGTCTATTGCGAGTGACACCTTAGACCATGTGGCCACCAAAGCGGGTGGTAACAAACTTATCTTGTTTGCACTTTTCCACTATGGTGTAGCTCAGAGGTCGGCAACCATTTGGATCCTGACTTACAAACTTATCAAATGTCCCGTGATCAACCAGCGTTTCTCCATTCTACTTTTGCTTTTATTTTTGTATATACGCCTTATATTCATTCATTAAATTCAATCATTTCTCAAATACTTTTGGTTTCCACTTTTATAGAAAGATATATAGAATAAATAAAATGTACAATTTTATATTTAACTATCTAATTTTCTTATAACCTTACTGGTTATGACCAATTAAGATTGTTTTCTTGATAGCAAGCTTATATCTTCTTGTTTATTATTTTTATTCCCTTCTCCTTATTTTATATGTTTTAGTTTTTCTTCTATGACGGCGACATGTTTTGGTGATTTTTCACCATTTTCAAATCTTATTTGTATTAAAAATGATTGATTTTACTTCATACTACTGGAAAGTTTGTGAAATTTTATGGTTTTATATGGAATAATTTTTAGTGAGATCATATTCCACATAAAACCATGAAATTTAACAAACTTTCCAATAGTATGAAGTAAAATCAATCAACTTTAGTACAAATGAGACTTGAAGATGGTGAAAAATCACCGAAACATGTTGCTGTCATAGACGAAAAACTAAAACATATATAAAATAAGGAGAGGGGAATAAATATATTAAACAAGAAGATATAACCTTACTATCAATTATTATTACTCCTTACTAAATAAACATGAACATTATTAGAAATATAAAAGGTAATTTTGGTCACACTAAAATATTATATGAAAGTGTATTTGATATATTTGTGAGTTTATAATGCTCAAAAAGATCAAATTTGAATAACGATGTAGTTTTCTTATGTGATCAACTAAAAATGGTGGCAAGATTTGACTGGTTGCCAATTCCTGGTTTAGCTTAGAAGATAAGGACCATAGTGTAATCGGTAAAAGAATGACTGCTAACTTTCAAGGTGAACAGAGTGTACATCAGGAAATTCAGAGGAAGATAGAATGCATGTACCTAAAATGTTTAGTTGGGCTCCTTTGTGTGAAGCATTAGTAGATAAAAAGGGCGCACAAAACAACTGTGTTAATCAAAAGTATTTTTCCTAGTTAATATTAAAAAACTAAAAATGACTATTTCTTATTCTTGTGGTCAGCAACAAAGCAATGAAAAATGGTACAGTATCAATGTTGTGGCAAGTAAAATATAAAACATTTTATATGTTGTTTTTTGTTAAAAAAATAATTTGTTTGACAATCTAAATTTTACCAATCACTCGCATGCCATAGGCTAGTCTTACATTTACATAAAACATATTGTGATATGTGATTTTACTAGAACAAACTTATTTGTCTCAGATCATTACAATAAAGACCCAGATTTCATGGATTCACACTTCACAGCCTTTACATTATTTTATGATCACTGAGAAGGCTCAGATAAGTTATGTTGTCTTTCTGGTTCTTTTCATGTAAATAATCAATGTTTCTCATGCATAAACAATACATTTATTATAGATGAAATTTAAAGAGTGAAATTTTGTAAGTCCAACCTTACAATTTTTGTTTTGGATATCACTATAGCCTTTAGAAATACAATCACCTCTTTGTCTCTAGATAGCTAATAAAAGTTAAATGTGGTCTACAACTAAAATTTAAATCTCAAAGAATTAATAATAAAAATATATTTTGACAAAATAAACTATAAAAATAAAATAAAGAAAAGAAACTCTCGTAGATTTAAAACCCATTAAGTACTTACATTTTCAAAATATTTGTTTTTTTAACACAGAAAAAAATTAGACTCATCAAGCTTTTATCACTATTATCATTTTGAATTTTAAATGAGTCAACCTCTCAAATGTGACATGACAAGTCACCGGTGACTATCGAATTTATTTCAAACCTCTGCATATAATACAATGACTACTTGGTAGCAAGATAGTTGAATATATTGCTGGTGTTTCAATCTTGTGACCATATATTAACTACTAGTTGAAGTACCCGACGTAGCCCAGGAGGGTTTAATAATTTCAAAAATGGCTAAATCAAAATTTTAATGTTCCATCTTTGGAGGCGCACACGTTCATGCAAAGGGGCTACTAATTTTTAACCTTTTAGACCTCTGCGTGTGATAGATATTGCCCAATGTCCATGACAAACTCTTTATTTTATTAATATAGAAGATTATTAGTATAGTATGATACAAAGTTAGAGGATGGTGAATATAGCTACATCTGTCAAGTATCTATTGTATTTGTTTGAAAGGTATGGTAATGACACCAACAACTTAAAAGGAAATAAGAAAAGCTAATTGTAATAGAAAAAAATAGCTAGAACACAATGGCATCGCGTCAGGGCAAGCAAGGCAAGCGCTGCTTGCCTTTGATTGAAGATGTGTAATTATTTTATTTAATGTTTGCAAAAATATTCTCCTGGTAATCATTTAAATGTAATTCAAGCATCAGTGGGTTGGAAAAAAAAATCTCATACATGGCAGTGACCGTAACATGCATGCAAGACATGCACTAGTCCATCTAATAGTGGTAGAAAGTCGGTATTCACCCGACTTTCATCCCATTGCTCTAGCTAGTGTAGTTCTTATTTGTAACATCATAGATTTTGGAAGGAAGAGAAGGGGAAGAGCTGCGGATGTCAGGTAAAAATGCAAGCAACCGAGCTACGAATTCTCTTGCCCGAAAGGTGACGACTAGAACTGAAGTCACTACCCCTCTCTTCCTATTTCAAAACACACAGAAGGATGGTATGGCATGAAAGGGGAAATTAATATGGTCAAGGAACTGACCCCGTTCCTACACATCTTTAAGCCCGGTACACATGACACAATTTCTTGTACATAAAGTTGTACAAGAAGTTGCAGCCTGAAGATGGCGTCGTGTGAACAAAAAAACTTCTACAAGATCTCCTTTGCAAAACTTATTGTATACAATTTCAGGAAATAGAACGCGTCCTAATCAGCCATATTTCTTGTACAACTTTTGTGTTGTAAACACGAAAACTTTGTCTGTTAGACAGTTACTATTTAAAAAAAAAGAGTGATCATAAGAAAAATAGCTAAATGCTTGAAAACAAAGAAATAATTATAATCGAAGGAGGTTAAACCCCCAAATATAAAGGTTTTCAACTGTTTTAGAAGAAATATTAAAAAATAAAATACTTTCGTAATATTTAGGAATTATCATGAAATTATTCACCATAAATACCAATATTTTCCAAATCAATCAATCCTTACTTTTTCATAAAAAGGGCAAAAACGCCATTTTTTTTCAACTAATGTATGCAATCACAAATACGGTGTGAACAGTCACTGGCTAAAATTTGTATGCAATCCATTTGATCAACATAGTGTACAATTTCTTGCACAACTTTTTTGTACAAGAAGTTGTATCGTGTGTACCGGGCTTTAGAGTTTTGTGGAGTTTATTGTAGCGGATGCTTTTGTTTTGATGTATCAGTGAAAGCTAACAAACGAAAGTTTATAAGTATATGTCTATAATAAGTAATAACACAATAATGTAAATCACAGAACAGAAGGACGCTCAAAACCACAATTATGCCTATCATAAAAAAAACTCCAAATAGCTTCTTGGAAGCATTTTTTTTTTAGTTCCGAGACCTCCCCTTTTAAGCTTGCCTAAAAATTTTGGTCACGAGACACTACTGATGGAATGTTACACTTATTTTTCTATTTAAAGAGTAACTCTTAGATTTTGAAACTTTTTAGTTTTGATTTACTTATTTTTTAAGCACCGTGTTTTACTACCCATTCGGATTATACACTTATGGTGGAGAGAGTGGAAAAGTGCCTTAGAGCATGCGGCCACTGAAGTGGGTTTTTCTTGTGTAGATTTATCAAATATGTTTATTTTTAATACAAATGTACTCACACCATAAAATTAAGTCATGCAGATTATTGTTAAATGGCCAATGAAAGTCACGCTTGAGAGGTTTGTGGTTCTTAGAGACAGTGAACTATTTGAATGCTAGCATAACCAGCATTTCTTCATAAATTTCCCTGAACAGTTCACCAAGAGTTACAAAACATACCAAATTAAGTTGCATGAAACATAGTTATTTTTTAAAGTAAGGCTATTTAGATATTTATTTACCTTTAAATCCAAAATATTGTGAAATTACTTAGTGAAATATTACTCCATTTATGTTATCAACAAGATCTTGATTTTGTGATGCTGATATTAAAAAGGATTATTGAGTTTTTGTGTCAAATCAATAAATATGATAGTTTTAGCATAAACATTTTCTATAAATTATTTTTGAACCCATTCATTACTAATCAAAAATCTTTATTTGTTTTTCAGCATTGAATTAATAAATCAAATTTAAAATGATTATTTTTTTACCAAATACTAACCAATGGGTAGTAAATGTATTAACATGAGGAGAAATTCATCAGAGTTAAGGGGAAAAAGTAGGCTGAAGAATCCAACAAAAATTGTTAACATATTTTATTCACTACATCCCTTCAACGCAAACAATACAATATTCACGATGTGCTACAGATGGGTTAAAATTGCAGAAGGAATTCAAGAGGTCATATTAATAGATGCAAATAAAAGATCTATATTTTGTAACCACCTTTGATTTTCAAATAATCCCCACCATAGACTAAAGTTTAATATATATGCTGCAGGTGGTAAAAGTAACTTTAAATATTTGTGTTACTCAGAGTGTTAATTAAAAGAAAACTGTTCCATATTCTGTCTCACAAATATAATTTGACAACAAGTGAGTTTGATTTACATCATATGTAAAAGTGACAAAATAAGGCTTAATAGCAGACTAATATGGAAGTTTTCTAGTTATTTTTAGAAGTTAGAAAATTCCTGTCACCGTGAATGGACCATACTCATTCACTGTAGTGCAGCGTTTCCCAAATGAAGCTTCGCAGTACCCTGGGTTTTTGTGAGGTAAAACTAAGAGTTCTACAAAAAAAAAAAAAAATCAAAAATATTGTACACATTAAAAATTAAAAATATTGTATGTACATTGTAGACATATCTGGTGGACGAGACAGTATTTTGGTGTCGCTATTACTGCACAGCTTGTGTACTAAGCTGCCTTTGTAATTGTAATCTAGAACCTGCAGAGAATCTGTTTTGCTCAGTGGTTTGGATGTTCACACATTTGCGAAACAATTTACGCTACGAATACCCTTAGTTGTTGCGGCAGGCTTTCAAAGTACTGGTACCATTCGCCAGCACATAAATTTGCGAAACTAGATTCTTACTATATTTTGGAACCATAATGAAGTATCATAACCAAATTGTTGCAGCTCCAGATATGCAAATACAATTGTCAACAACTAATCCGGGTATAAGAATAATTTGCCATAAAAGGAAAATATTACACTTTACTAATTAAAATGTGTGTTGACTATTTTTTTATACTAATAATAATATACCAAGAATCTGATACCATAATTATCATTTAACAAAGAGTAAAACCTTATAATTATTTTTTATGATAAGTACGTATACAGGGCGGCTGCAATTATTTATTGGACATGAAAGAAGACAAAACATATAGTTGCCTCCCCCCTGGAAAAACGTAACTTTCAATTTAAAGGTATTTAATCTTGAATTAAGAAAAGTGTTCACCTGCTGCAGATTATTTTTTTATGTGCTATGCTAAAAAAATTTTATGTGCTATGCTAAAAAATTTTTATGTGCTATGCTAACATTTTTTTAAGAGGTTTCTCTATGTTGTACTAAATATAAAAAGGTTTTATGACTACATTTAATTGGGAAACACTGTTGTAGTGACATAAGAAATTTGGTTCTTACTGCCTTAAAAAATGAGTTAATAAGAAGTAATAAAAAGAGTAAGCTGCTAAGTAGATATTAATGTAGAAATGTTTTGGTTTGTCACCGCACTTCACTATTCGGTTGAGTTGTACACACAGTTTATAATTGGCACAAGGAAAAGATTGTAAAGGCGGCTAACAGCAAGTGTACAAGTTAGAGTAGAGGAATGAGAGTAAGGGAGAAGTGGTTAAAGGACAAAGGGAGATGGAGGTAGTTTACTAAACCAACCCGGCTGCAAGCTGGAAACAGTTCATGGTGGTGATGTAAAAGTGCCATGGCCATTAATGTGATTTTAATGTACAAAATAAAGAAGGCTAGCATTATTTAGTTCTGAAAGTGGTTATCAACCGAGAGCCAATAACCGGAGCCAGCCCACTCTATAAGAATATATTTGCATATAACCCGAACGGGTAGTAAGACGCGGTGCTAATAATAATAATAATAATAATAATAATAATAATAATAATAATAATAATAAATAATAATAATAATAATAATAATAATAATAATATAAGAATATTCAGTGCTTACCCAGAGCCTTTTGACTGAGCACCCAGCTGATTTTAGTGACCGTCCGAATAAAATCAATGTTTGTTGCACAAATCATTAAATATTTCCACCCAGCTACTTAATCATTATTAAGTGACTGGAATTTTTTTGTGGGGAGAACATGGGTATTACAAACGACCAACAAAAGCTAACTATCCACTAGATGAGGGATAGCAAATATATGCCACACATGCCACTGGGTGGCACATCGACATGAATAAAATAAACACAAAATAAAACTTTTTCCAAGATGGCATAATTTTTTGAAGTCAATAAAATTTTGACAGCCATGTCATTCACATGTCACAATACCCTTTGTGAAGTTAGGGGTTAGAAATCGGCTTGTGTGCTATTGAAGACAAGTTATGAACCCAATAAAAATATCTTGGCTAACAAAATACAAAAACATGTTTCAAACTAATATGAAAAAGATAATTTATGTTGTTTATTTTTATATTTATATTAATTTATTGTCTTTTTTCTCATGAACTTTAAATGTTTTTACTTTAAGTTAATGACATTAATATTGTCTAAAACACTCACTTTGACAGTTAAATAAATTTTCCTTCTTTAAAATTCAAGCATTTAAAAAATATTCACAATTTTATTTTGATTATTCATTACATTTCAAAAGTTTTTATTTTTAAATACTCATTAAAAAATCATAAATAAGGGGTGGCACATTTGACTAGCTCAAAATTTAGCTGGTCCTCAAGTGGAACACCAGACGGAAAAGTTTCATCATCCCTGTGCTAGATGATCACAGACCAGGGTATAGCCAGAAATTACAAGATTAGCGTTATGTGATGTCTCACTTCTTTTGTTATGGTTGCACCATCGTGGAAAGACAAATGGTTTTTAGAGCTCAGTGGACATGACCAATTATGCCAGTGATAAAATGATGATTGCTGCTAGTTTACGTTGGATTCTAATGCCTACTTTTTATACAATCTTCACAATGGGCTATTTATTCTCGTTACTGCTCAAAAGTTTTTTTATAAACTTACCAACTTATTGCCTAATGGCTTGGAAATGTATAATAATACAGTTATATATTAACTACAATTTTCATGTCTAAAAATATTGTTTTAAACAATAAACCACCCTTAAATACATTTTAAATGTTGACAGTATTTGTACTTTCTAAATCTTATTACATTTTCAAACTTGTTATAACAATACAATATAGAATATTTTAATGCTAAAAACCCCAAAATTTGTGATTTTAGTATCATTTATTTAGATGAGCATGTTTGGTTTGAATTGGTTCAAAAACCCTCAGACTTGCCCATGCCTTATCATTTTCAAACTTTACTTCAATAACATTAAATACCTATCCAAAAACATGTTTATGAAATACCAGTCTAAGAAATAGTTACTAAATAACGCTGTATCAAATCAGCAACATATATTGTTTAGGACTTCACCATCGAAACACAGTTGCTTATTCTAAATTTAAAAGTAGTCTCATGGTTGTTTCATCCAAACATTTCTCACACAAAAAGCTCATCTTAATGTGACATTGATTTATCACTGTACCCAAAAGTAAAAGATCGATGATTACGAAGTGAATACAAAGCGCTACAACAAAAACTAGACTGCGAGTCTAAAACAACTTTAAACTTTATGGTACAAAACTGATATAATGAAAACTCTCTTACCAGAGAAGGTTAACGATGTTTGATTCTATGTCTAAAACTTCAACAAAAAGTTATGAAATATAAATGTTATAAACATGTGGGACTGTCCTTAAATTATGTAAGGGCTTTTAGGGGGGTCGGGTTCAGTATTTTCCTACATGAGGGGGGAGTGGGGTGTCAGATCTTATATAGGTATTTTTATAAATGTGTATGGCGAGACAAAACTTATAGTTATTATTTTTTGTCAGAAAATAAATATATTTACTTAACTCATATTTCATTTACTTATTTAATATTAAAGTTGCTAAAATTACATAACTCTCACTTTATTACCAATCCTTATGTCTTATATTTGGAATAAGCTATAGGAAAGGTGGATGGAAACGTATAAAAGGGGGACAAACACAATATGTGTTTGTGTTCGTCCCTGTTATATGTTTATATCCACCTTTCCTATACCTTCTTTCAAATATAATACAATTATCTCAAAAAATGGAAAAGAGGTTTTCCTTATAGAGACAATCTTTATTTCTGAAATAGATAAAAGATTAACGTAAATTAATTTAACAGATTGTAAAAAAATTACGTAAAATAGAAGGGGGGAGGGGCAGGAAAATCTCACCATCCCTTATGTGGGAAAAGAGGGGGGAGAGTGATCGAGAATCATGAAAAAGCATTAGGTAATTTAAAGGTAGCCCCTTTACAGTAATTTCTCACAGGATATCAAACAACAAAAGGGAAAAGTACACTTGCATGAAGTTTACACCCAAAAAGTTTTAATTTTGTCAATTCTTAACAAAGTAAAAAAATTAGTCATGCTAAAAAAATTACATTTTTTAGTTGTTTTTTTTGCAGTCAATGGTGCCACTTTTATTGTTCAAGTTAAACAAACATTATGTTACAACCAGCGAACAAAACAGCAGCTCTTAATTATTTTGTCTGCACATGAACTTAAATGTAAAGTAGCCTGACCTTACCAGTGTAACAAACTTTATAGGCCTTAGAGAAATATATATGGAGTATTTCACAAATGATGATCATGTAAATTATTGTAAATATGTAATCAATATTAAATTTTCAACTTAAAAGGAGTATAATTTTTAGTTTTAAAACATCAAGAGAATTCCTGAAAACTTGTGATCTATTTGTTATTTAGTTAATCGAGGAATAATCACACAACATCCCAACCAAGAACTTTTCATTGTTTATCAGTATAAAAAAGTGGTTCAAAAAGTGTATGAAATACCAACACATAGCCCTAGTTTATACCGTTTGATTGGAAGGTATGTATATTAATGTTTGCCGATAGTCGGAAAACCGAATGTAACATTAACTAAAACTGTACTGTTCTTGCCGTGTGGCAGTGTGCTTACAGATATAGTAAGCTCGTTTGTAACATTGTACTGCTCTTGCTAAGTATCAGCGAGTTTACTGGGCCTGAAAAGCTTCTTTGGTACAAATTCACCTTTACAACGCGATGCCATCATCTGATAAGACAGCACCAATAAATCATCCTCCCACTTTCCAAGTGGCAGGACAGGAATTGGATCACAGGAATGCCTAGGATAAGTATACCTCAGGAATGCTCCTGGGGTACAAAGGATAGCAGTTCTACATCATCTGTGGAGGGGGAAGGGCCTTTAGATGACCCCCGATCTTCTTCCAGGAGCTGCTCTGAGTAATAGTGGGGTGTGTTCATGTAGTCGATAAGCCTGCGCGGTAAGGGGAGTGTATGAATCAAGTCTCTACGCACCAACTTCAGGATTACAAACCTGCACAAAAAAACAACATATAAAGGGCTAAGTATAGTGCCAGGAATGGCTATTATTCTTTTCACTGTGACTTAAAATCCATTCGAGTTGCACGCACATATTAGTTAAACTAATAGAGCGGGTGTGAGAAAGGTAAATTTTTTTTAGAGTAAATATATCTGCATTCATGTGGAAGAGTGAGAAATCATTTAAAACCCCTCCATCCCCTCAGTACACCCTACCAAGATTCGAACCAGAGCTCATTGTCGCGGTTATTCCAGTCCAGCACGAGAGCGACGTGACACCATGATGCAGGTGACAAGAATATCAACATATCATCTTGCGCAATGAATCATAAGATTTTTTTTTAAACTTTTTTTTCACAGAGTCATAATGCCCATTTGGGTTATAAGCATCCATACCAATTAGGTTGTGTTAGGTATGAGGAAGTGTATTTTCATTTGCGTGGAGAGAGAGTTTGAAAACCATTCTCAGTGCACTCAAATGGGATTCGAGCCCTGATATTCTGAAAATCGGCAGTCCAATCTATTGTGAAAGTAACACTATAGACCACCTGACCTATGAAGCACTTAAAAAAGTTTGTTAATAATAATAAGATTTTACTTTGTACTTTGAAATACTCCAATTTATTACAAATTATAGCTAACCAAAAGATCAGTCTGAGAAAACCATTGACTAAGTTTTGAGTGAAATTAATGAATACACTGTAGTTTACATTAGATGGGGAGTTAAATCCACATCTTAATTTTACCTAAACTGGATATTAGAAAACCATAAGTATTGTCGACCTCAGTGGTCTTGGGGTAAAGTACAAACTTCAGGACCTGAAGTTTGTGAGTTCAAACCAAGCTGGGGTTGATGGAGCAATAAAAATATGTAGCACAACTTCCTTTGGAGGGGAAGTAAAGAGCTTCGTCAATTGTGGCATGTAAAGGAGCCCTGGAAGTTATGTTAAAATACCTTTCTGGCAAAAGTGAAAGGTCCTTTCATTCTTTCTCATAGAAATTCTTGTGTGCTGATATAATCAGTTCAGAAAGTGCATGTAAAATACCTCATATATATATATATATGGGATGGGACCTCGAATCCTTAAGGATATTCAAGAATTGAGACAGTTTCAGATTCAAAATGTAAATCTTAAAAAAAATTCTTTTTTTTAATTTTTCAAATGAAATTGAAAACAATTTTTTGAATCTCAAATTTGATTTTTTTTTTAATCCTAGAATATATTTAAGGATTTAAAGATTTGAAGGACCCATCCCTATTATCATTGTTAGTAATGAGAGATGATAATGTTCCAATTCCAGCTACACTAATAACATAAGCTGGTACAATCAGAGTAAATTGAATTTTGATGTAATCCTGATATATTTAACGTAGATTACTCAAGCACATTTGGTACCTAAAAAACCAAACTAAAATAATAGTATGGCTAAGAGATTAAAGTAGTTTTTGATTACTAACCTGCACATATGTTGGAGGCTTTGGACTTGCTTAAATCGGGAAACGGGATGTAAGAGCTGGACTCTCATTGGTCCAAGTACAGGACGTCGGTGAAGGAAGAACAAGTAGCGCCCACTCCGAGAATGTTCCACGGCATTTTGAATAAAATCAACAATGGTGTGGCTCTTGAATTTTGTACAGCTTCCAAAACTAAAGTTACCTAAAAAAAATTAAATGAGAGTACATTTATTTTGCATGTATAATTATGTGTTAAACAATGATAATGTGGCTGTTTAAAGGTCACTTTTCAAAAAACGAAGCAAATCTTTAAAAAAAATGTTTGTAAAAGCTGAATATAAGTTTTTGGTTGGTCACATAACACTAATTTTAATTTTTAAATTAGTTATCAAGTGCAAACAGATAAAAGAGAAGTATTTTATGGAGAATAAAAAACAAAACAAAGAATACAATATTATTTTATACTGAAATTTCTGAATTTATCCACGCTTACGTTAGATATTTATTAATCACTTTGATGCTATACTTTCCAGTAGAGAAAAACTCCACAGCTTGAGCCCATGATGGGGCTATACCGGCTGAGTGGCTGCCACCCTTTGCGATGAGTGCTAACATTGGTGGATTGAGGGTATCATGTGGTCAACATAACAAACCCTCTGGCTATTAATCTTAGTTTTCTAGATCAGAGCTGCTACCTATTTATTCAAGTAACTCCTCATTTGTTCTCAGACAGCTTCACAGAAAAATTTTGAAAGGTCCTATACACCTGTAGTATATGTTCTTAAATTGAAAATGTGTTAAAATGTGTGATTTGATGAGATATTTCAAATATATTTAAATATATATAGATATGTTTTCTTCTTCATTCGAAATGTTTTGAAGATGTGAAGGTTATTGTGAATGTCAAATCAAAGGAGAGTTGACACATTAAAGTTTTGTATACCCCTAGTTGACACAGCATTTCTGAGGAATGCTATGTAGTTCACACACTTAAGAAAGTTAATTTATTACATGATATAGTGGTAAAATGTGTAAACAACATAGGTTTACCGCAAATATTTACGAATTTTCAAAAATATGTGTCAGGCAACTTGAAAATGGATGGTTTTGTTAACTAGATTACACAATGAAATTTAAATATAGATAAACCTTCCTACTTCAGAAAACAACAGCTCATGAAATAAATGGGAAATTATAACCCTCAGATTCAGAGGTGATACATTCACTATTGAAACTTCTACGAGATTCTGAAATTTCTTATAGCGAAATAACTAAAATATTCATCGATATTGGTTATCCTCAAGGTCTCGACTGACTAAATTTTTATTTAATTTGAGGTACTTAACGAGCACTTTCTGTGCCAACTGATTATATCAGCACGTGATAATTTCTTTGAGCGAGAGGGAAAGGACCTACCAATTTTGCCAGGAATGATATTTTCACATACCATCCAGGGTTCTTTACATTCCACAATCAACATGAGACTGACGGTTTTACTTCCCCTCCAAAAGGAGTTGTGCTAAGGATTTTTATCGCTCAAGAAAAAGCCGTCAGCCCCGGCTGGGTTTGAATCCACGAATATCAGGTCCTAAGGTGACCAAGACCACCGAGGTGACTGACTAAAAAAAAGTTGTAATTTAAGAGGTAAGCTATATTAGGATTCTGAGAGGAAGAACAAATCACTATCTGACAGCTACAAATGTCACTAAAATTATCAATTCAATACCTATAAAATAATAATAAACATGTAAAATATTGACCACAAAATGAGGGTGTACCAGAAATCACTGTTAACACATTTTTTCATAAAATGAGGGTTATCATGTTTTTGACCCAACACCTTAATTTAAAGTGTGATACAAATGACAAAAAAATTTTGTACGAAAAGTGTTTAAAGGAAAATGGTGTTGTGTGAACACCCAAGATTGTACTAGGTCTACTTTGAACAACCTTTTGTAAATAATATCTTGCACACCTTAAGGTTTATAACACAAAAATAGTAAAATCCTAAGGGGTTATTATCTGGGTACAAACTGGGATCCCTTCTAAACACAATATGTCTATCAACTGCCCCTGAGCTGAACCAAGAGACATGTTAGTTGATTCCCTTGTGCAGTGCAATACTTTCATCTTATTTCCTTTTTATCACTGCGTCTTACTAACCGTTTAGGTTATACACATGAATGGTAATTTCTCTAGTTGGGTAGGGATGAGGAAGGAGGCATTTGCGTGAAAGGAGAGTGGAAAACCATTTAGGGAAAATCATCCTCATTAGAACTGACCTGGATTCAAACCTTGATCTCCCTGTCATCAGTAGGCCAGTCTAACACAAGAAAGACACCTTAGAGTTAGGCCATTCGGCCACTGAAGCGTTTTTACTATCCTGAACTAATTCAAGATTACCTACTTTGGTGGCCGGATGGTCTAAGACAGGCCTGTCTAACTCGGCAGCATATTTTGCGGCCCGCAACACATTATAAAAATTAAAATATATATATCTAAAACGTCATCCAGATGTTCCTTAAACAAGATCAGACTTAGATTGTGTAAAATTTATTACATGTATTATTTGCTGTACTATACTCTATATCAATTATTATAATACATTTAATGTAATATATTAGTTATTAGACTGTCATGAAACATTTGTTTGTTTACTTTATCCAAAAATTGAGAATATCGTTCGCTGAAGAAAGAGTGTGCCAAAATCTGGTGATAGCTTGAAAAGTACCTGCGTACACATATGGAAGATACGCCCGCCGCCCTTCACTTGTCTCTGTTGCATTGCTCATTGGGAGCTTAGCCATATTAGTCTTTAGTTATACTTTGTGAGTGTATCGTGTTAGTAACTACAATTTTCATAATTTTGGGAAATCTAACAAGATGGATAAGTCCAGTAAAATGACGTACAATTGAGGATAAAAACCGGATGATTCAAACAAATTTGGAAAATGAATATTTTTTTACAAACAATGATGGAAAAATAAAGTGTCTAGTGTGCTTGCAAATATTGTCGGTGTCAAAACCCTAATTTCCACGTGTACCCGCACACTGTCTAGTAATATAAAATGAGGCCCTTAGCTAACTTAAAGATGGACATCCCTGGTCTAAGGCTTCACTCTTGTGTTAGACTGGACTGCCAATGACATGGAGATCGGGGTTCGAATCCCGGCCAGGTGTACAGAGGGTGGTTTTACAAAAATGATTTTCCACTCTTCCTCCACACAAATGTGGGTACACATCCTCTAAATTCAACCTTCCTCATCCCTAACTTTACTTTAAATCCATTACTGGTTCCAACCTATGGTCAGGGTCTATTTTTTATTCAAGCCATATAATCTAAGTTAAGACTAGGAGAGGTACAATATCCAGTCCCCTGCCGTTAATTTATCACTATGAAATGTTAACCCACATTTCACCAATGATAGACTTTCGGCCATGCCGGGAATCGAACCTGGAACCCTTAGCTCAGTAGACATCAGTAGACATGCTATCAACTGAGCTAAGGTGTTGGCTTCATCCCTAACTAGTTAGCGTAATTAGTATGTATGTGTATAACCTGAACAGGTAGTAAAATGTGGTGCTAAAAAAAGTACATATTTTCAAGATTATGCTTACCCTGATCATGTTCAATTCTAACATGACGAATACAACCATTCAACTTGAAAGTTAGTGAAAATATATAGTGGTCATCACTACTGTCACGAACAATGAAGGATCCGTCTGGTTCATTGGACAAGATTTTTTCAGCAGCTTCGCCAGAAATTGGACCCCAATACCATCCATAGTCTTTTACTTTCTCTATGCTGGAAGCAAAGTCCATACTGGGTTCTTCAACCAAGTCCTGATCCTCATCAGGACCAAGAGGAACATCTTCTGGTGACGAGAGGGGTGTTGGGTTTGTATCGGTTCTATTCGGGAGTGGGGGCAAAGCACGCCTAAGGAAGGGAGGTTTCACCATCTCGTTTCCTAGTATAGATGTTGAATCTGGGCTATCTTCTTCTGTAACATCACTTGTTAGACGAACAGTCACATCCTCAGACACTTGAACAACAGGTACTTCCCCTTTTCTTGTCATACTTAGGTCAGGAGACGGTAGCTTACGTATTCGAAAAATATTACAGAAGGTTTGTTTTAAGGAAAATGTATGTTTAGTAAGAGATTTCTTTACTTTCTCTTTTTCCTCCAAACTACCATCAACTTTGAGGTTTTCTTTGCTCGGTAAATTACACACTTCTTTGGCTTTCTTATTCTTTATGTTAATAACAAATGTTTTTTTATTTTTTCTAATGTTATTTTTGGTAAGGATGCTCCCGTTAAAATTTTTTACAACACTTTTAGTTTCCATATCGGCACTTTCCCCCTGGTTTTTGCCATTTTTACCAGGTTTAATAGCAAGACACATCTGATGCTTAATATTACCCTTATTTTCAGAGGAATCACTAGAGCTGGAGTAAAGGTTATGAAGGTACTGCCGCACCTCATGCAAGGTCATGTGTATAGGTTCTGTGTGTGTAGGACTAGGTTGGCATAAAGCTGATGTCCCGGGGACACTGTGTCTCTTAGCACCACTTTCATTGACCAATTCAGGCGGGAAGTGTAAAGGTTTCAGCACATGGGCATGGCTGGACGAAACTACTTGTCTGTAGGACTGAGAGACAGATGAACCATGTCTTTTACGCTTACGATGATGGCGCTGTTGTCTGCGTGGCCGTTGAGGAGTTTGAGAGCTGGGACGCACGACATCGATGGGCACAGCATAGATGTCACTGTCAAATGGAACATTGTACATATCAGAGATGTGCAAAGCATCATGGGACATAGCAGATGTGATGAAACTGGAGTCATCTGCACGATTGGCGACGGGTACAGACAAAGAATTGTGTGAACTGGAGAGTCGAGAAGAAGTCCGTGATCCTCCTTCATGGCATGGACTGAAAGACAGCAGCTCTGGAGTCCAGCACAGTCGGGGCCCGCCCCATCGACCTGGAGGTAGCTCTGTACGATGACATTCCTGAGAGCAATGGATGGACCAAGCCACTTTACACGATATTGACAAAGCTTCTTCCAACAACGCCGATACAAACTTGGAGGCGAACTTCTCTACCCAGAGCAGCATTGGACAACAAGAGATATCATTGTTTGCGAGGGGCAGTAAACCTTCGGGCTTGCATTCGAGTGTGAGTGAAGCAGGGTCAGAGTAATGATGTGGTGATGGAGGACTGTCTTGGAACTCGGGGGGAGGGTCAATCGCCACTAGGTGCTTGCTGTCGCTGCTGCTCAGGACAGGGGAATCCGGCCAGCCGGGGCCCTTTTTCAGAGTGTTAAAGTTATCTCCACACATATCATCCGAGTAGTCTGCAGAATCATCATGTGACAAAGACTTTTCTTCAACATCACTCTCTGAAAGCTGGAAAATATCAACTTGAATAAAACACAAATTTCAATGATAGTAGGCTACTTAAGGGGAATCATTCACAAAAATGTTTTTGAGAAAACAAATTTTTTTCTCAACAGAGCTAATATTTTGTTTTTAATTTCAAAAAGTGTTTTTTTTTTACTTTTTTATTTTTCCTTCAAAATCGATTTTAACTGATGAAATTAGATATATCAAATTTTCCAAACTTATTAGCTGAAAGTGTTTGATTTTTTTTATATTTGTCTTGGTAACTTGCTTTAGATGAACATGTAAATATTTCAATACAATCGCCTGAATATTTTCTAGACTGTTAAGCATTTACTACTGCAAATACAAAATTCTTTTTTAAGTAGCAGTTTGTTATTATTATTTACTTTTTATCTTAGTGTGCTAAGGTTTTAAATGTATTTTGAATTAATGGTGAATTAATTCCGAACAGTTAAATATTTGATTTTTGACCTTAGGACGTCGGTTTTTTTAAATATCTTTAGCCACATCTAATGGTGTTCATAGTTTTTAAACATCACTTCGCATAAGACCTTTTTGCATGGATATACCAAATCTGACATGCTCGACTAGAGGTAAACATAGCAGTCATTTGAACTAACAATATTTTATTTCATTTTTGAATCAAAATGATGAAACTTCACCTCCATCTCTAGTCAAATAATAGTTTATGTTTAACTAAGGTCACAGGTCCTAGAAAGATAAGGAAGCTCGCCTAGTCTTATTCTCTCACCAAATTTGTCTAATTTGCTTTGCTGGCGAGGTTGTCAATTGGCATTCGAATCTTAGCCATAGTACTGAGGATGTTTTTTCATAAATGGCTTTGTACGCTTCCTCCATGTAAATGAGGGTACCTATATATAATCTAAAATCCACCTCCCCTCTAAATATGCTTTACTCTACATATAATTATATAGTAATAGAAGAAGAGGGACTTTAATTTTATTTTAAAATTTGTATATTTTATCATACATTGGCTTCGAGTAAAAATGGGTCTGCTGTTCATTGGTTATCTTTATGATATTAGATTATTATTATTATTATTATTATAGTCTTACTACCCGTTCGGGTTGTACGCACTTACGCTAATGTGTAATGGTAGGGTGATTGTGAGATGAAATGGAGGACCTACAGTTTAACGTGGAATCCGAACCACGGTGGAGGCCTGGCATTCCTCACATTCACAAGTTGTGATTAATACACGTCTTGTCAGAGGTGAAGGAAGGGTTTGGCAATCAGATAAATCTGTGCCGGGACCGAGGTTTGAACCCCGGACCTCCAGCACAGAAGTCTGACACCTTACCCCTAGACCACCAGGTCACCTATGATATTAGATGTTTATTTAACTACGATAGCTGGGTAGGAATGGGGAAGAAGTGTTTAGAGGGAATCTACCTGGATTAGTGTAGAGGGAGAGTGGAAAACTATTTAACTAAAAGCACTCGGTACACACATCCTGGATTCACACCTAGGCCACCCTAACACAGGTATATATGATAATAGACGAGATTGATGTCTATTCCACATGTCCATTTAGCCTCTAGGCACTGAATTAAGTACATAGTTGTTTTCAGTCAGTGTGCCAGAGTTTATAATTTTTTTTAAATACATGTTTTGCGTATGACCCGAACGGATAGTAATAATAATAATAGTAATAATAATAAATACATATTTGTTTATTAGACTTAATTTATGTAGATATTATATAATAGACTGTCTCTGTGGTCGAGTGGTAAGAGTTTATAGCTATAGATATAGAGGTCTTGGGTTCGATTCCCACTGCTTTCAAAATTTATTTGTGAAGCAGTGGGTCTGAAACAAGGTCAAACTGAGCCTCGTGAGGACAAATGAGAAGTTACTTGAATAAAGAAGCAGCATAATAAAGAAGTAGCAACTCTGGCTTAAAAAAAACTGAGATTAACAGCCGGAGATCTTGTGCTGACCACATGATACACCCTATCCACAAAGGTTGGCTCTATCATCGCTAACAGCGGCAGCCGCTCCATCAGTATAGCTTGTTACGGGCTCGCACTATGGAGTTTTTTTAATTATATAATAAGGGTCTACCTGTTTTGGTGGCCTCATGGTCTAACGCTTATGCTAGCAATACAAATGAGAGGGAGATCAGGGTTCAAATACCAGTTGGATGTACCGAGGGTGATTTTCCCTAAATGATTTTACTCTCGCTCTTTTCACACAAATGCGGGTACACTTCCTCTAAATTCAACCTTTCTAGTCCATAACTCACTAGCGTAATTAGAACATATGTAAATAACCTCAACAGATAGTTGGATTTAGTGCTTAAAAAAAGGGCCTGGTTATTGTATAATTTATGTTAGGTAAGATGGAGTAAATCAGTGGTGAGCTAAATCTAAAGTAAAATTTTCAAAAAATATTTTTTTCCCTCACTTTTATATTACTTAGATTAATTTAAAATATGCCAAAATGTTGCTTATGTATTTGGCAACAATAAAAAAAGTTTATGTTCAAATATTTTACTATAGAATTAACAAAACAAAAAAAGTTTGTATCCGATTTTTTTTATGATTCCGAATCTAAATTTCAATTTGTTTTTCTACTATGAAACATTTTGTGGACCACACAGCTTTGTACAAAATTGACCAAAACGGTTATGACTTTCGGAGGTACAAATAAAAACATGATTTTGTCCTTACTTTGACAAACCATAAAGCTCTAACTTGTAAATAAGTCCCAATAAAGTGATACCAGGTCCAAAAATCCACTATTACTTGTATACATAGGTGTTTTGAAGTTGATCAAGTTCATTTCTACAATTTTTGAATAGTGTTCAAACTCGTTTTCAGGGCAAAAAAAAGTCAATTTTAAAATTTTTTATGACATCTTAATAAAGACTTTGTCAACGTTAAAAATTATTTTGTCCCATTTACACTATCCCATATTAGTAGTAAACAACCCATAGAAGTTTCAATTCTTTAGTGCAAGCCTTTGATGAGGAGGCCTATACCAAACAAAAATGGCCAGAATTTGCAATTTTGGTTTTTATGTTGGGTTTTTTTGCAAACAAAAATATTTCTATTTTTTCAGTGAAAGTGTGTTTTATATAAAGTTTTTGGTTGTTGTTTGATCACCAATTTACCCCAGCTTTTTAACATGAATCAGAATAGAGTTTGGGGCCATACCTCCAAACTACCCCAATTGGGATAAAGTGGAGGTAATATTTATGTGGTCAAAACCTTTTTTTAAAATTTCAAAACCATGTTAGTTTGATACATTAGTGGACTCTCCTACTAGTGTCTGGCACTTTTTCCTAAAGGGTTTCTCACTTTGCCTCCAAGAAAATGCATGTACATTGCCTCTAAAATTCTACCTTGCTCATCCCCCATTTCATTAAAAAGATTAATGTATACCTATAACCCGAACTGGCATAAAATTATAATTTGGCAGACAGGTAGAGAGAGACAATTCCATGTAATTAAATAATCTTGAAATCTTTAATTTTCAAGAGTGAGTTGTAGAAAAATGTGTGAAGAGGTTTAAAACTACCAAAACTAATAGAAATAACTATTTATCAGTGTAGTATAAAATTGAAATATATCAGGAAGCTAAAGGGACCACTCCACATGGTGTCTACTCAACTTGACCAATGAAGTTCCCTACTTTTTTCCTGATTTCCCCTGATCATTTCCTAAAATTCCCCGACTAAAAAGTATGTCACATCCTTCTAATTCCCCCACCTGCCCCCTCATTTTTCTATTAATCTTTTTTTATGAATAATGATAAGTTTTA